>BPLR01003912.1:0-293218 GCA_021605095.1 Caerostris extrusa
TGGCGTATAATCTATTATTTCCATAAAACTTTTGAACTTATCGATTTGTCTTGTTTTGCTCTCAAAACAAAAGAGAAGAGTCTGAATGGACTAGTTTAGCTCAATACTGGACATGGATGTTGTGTTTTGCAGGTATGCTAGGGTATAAGCGTGATAAAATATATTATGTTTTCAAAAAGACAAATAAAAATAATGGGTATTATTTTCTAATGGAACCATGCATGTTAAATTTTTTTAATATAGAATGCGTAATATTGTGTAGTATTAACCTTATATGTAATAAATAATATGTTGTATTAATGTTATATGTATTAATAAACAGCAATATTGTAGTATGCAATAATGTATGATAATGTAATATTTCATAATATATAGTAAAACCTTATATGTAAAACTAAACATACCTAAACATAGTGTATCATTTTTTTTTTCCATGAGAAGATATACAACGTTTCTATTCCCAAGGGAAAATAATGTACATTCTTTAAAAGTGCATAAAAAAACCTATCACTCAAATCTCACAGTACATAAGCAGTGTCATGGATATTTCTACCATATGCAACTATATACTAATGAGAAAAACCTGTTACGTAAATATGATAGCAGATAATCAGTGGATGGATAATGATTCATAATAAAATTACAACATGAGTTATTACATCAAGATTGGTGATAGAACATAGGCGGAGGAAGTGTCCACTCTTGAGGGAAATCTAATATTGCAGCATATAGCATTTCTATTCTGGGGAAGCTGATTCCCCCATTCATCTTGACGGATTTTAAATAGTGTTCATTTTGACGGATTTTAATAGTATAGGATTTTAATTAAAAAAAAATAATGTCAAGCAACGAGTCGTTTAGAAGCATTTTCTTTCCTGCATAGTGACTGAACAGGCCGGAGATTTCGCCTGTTTACAAAGAGAGCTCTTTGAGGTTTCGTCTATCACTTTGTGTGCGAATTAAGATCTGCTGAAGAACTGCTAGATTCGTCGAATAATTCCAAAAATCTATATCTTTGGAGGGAACTGCACTTCAACTGAACTCAAATCAATTAACAATTTTAATTTAATTTTTTGGAGATAATATGTAATAACCCAGAGTCCTATATATATATATATATATATATATATATATATTTATAATGCTTGTAAATAAAAATTTATGTGTATCCATGAACCTGAAAGCTGCCCTCTGCTTGAAACCGTTTTAAGCTCTAGTATAAGTCAAAACTTTATAACATATAAACGGCATAAGTAACTATAAACATAGTTATATATAAATGTATACGTAACATCTAAACAACATATGTAATAATAACATTAAAACAGCGTATATAATTAATTTTTTCAACATGTAATTACTAAAGTAAATTTAAACATTACATTCTAATAGCGCGAAAATAAATACACATTTTTTCCAAGGATGAAAAAGTTGATAGACCCTTAGCAGATATCAGTTTTTCTAACAAAGTTGCAGGTGTTCCTAACAAAAGAATTTTTGAGTTTCATTACCTGCGATTCAGTCTGCTTCATAAACAGACGTCTATAAAATATATTGGAAACCATATACTTATTGATTTCTCGGAGATTAAAAAAAAAAAGTATTGGTCTTTCCTTATTGGCAGCTTTCCATCTTAAAAGTTTGAGTATTTTATTAATCTTATTTCCTGAAAAAAAGAAATAATTTTAAGGTAATTTATAATATTTCTAAGAAAACTTTTGTATCGTAAAATTTAAGGTTAAGGATTTTTTTTTAAATTTAAAACTACAAATTTTGCAAAAAAAATAAATACAATAAAAAAATAAAATTTTAAACAAAGAAAGCTCACAAAATATGATTCAGAAATAATATTCATTAAAAAAAAAGCAGATCGTAAACAGAAAACTAATTATTCTGATCAATAAGGCAGCAATAAATATATTATCATAGAGTAATTCTTTTAAAATATGGCAATTGAAAATAATTTATATATGAAATTTGAAATGAATAATTTATTTTAAGTATCAGGTAATGATAATATAAGTGGACTAATATAACTGCGTATTTAACCTGTATTTTTAATAAACTGCCATTTAACTACCATGCAGCAAAGAATGGGTTTTTATCTGGTGCTGGAGAAACCGCGTTTACACATGAATGTGTTAGTTGCCAGCGTCGCTTGTGACCATTAAATAAATTGATTTGTTTCAGTATGGATGGAAAGTTTAAAAAGTGTGAAAACGTTAGTCATATAGCATTTTTTTCTTCCTGGGAAGTGTATTTCATTCCCATGAATGAAGAATATATATTCTTTGACAAGTACATAATAACAACCCATCACTCAAATTTGACAGCAGATAAGCAGTATTTTGGGTAGTTATATCACATAATTAATGTTTTGTACTAATGAGAACAACATGTCACTGAAATCAGATAGCAGATATTTGGAATCATATATAATGGGACTCATGAAATTAACGAATGCCTGTACGACCTTCATGGGTCGAAACAATTACAGATGTAAGATGGACTACACAATGAGTTGTTGCATCGTAATTGGTGATAGACCATAAGCTGAGAAAATGTATATTGCCATGAGAAGCAAGCGAGGGAGGCTTACCCCAACCCCTTGACGGATTTTCTTAAAGGAATATTTTTGAAGAAGAAAGGAGAGTTCTACGACGAGTCGACAAATAATATTGTTTCTCTTTTATTCTATGAAATAACAAAACAGAACGGAAGTTCAGCCTGTTTCCAAAGTAACTCCCTTCTGGTTTCGTGTATCACGCCGTGTGATAATTAAAGGTCTACCGCTGACTATGTGTTTTGAAATTTGACGTAAGTTCGAGAACTCTTAACAACTTAATCGTGCACTTGTGATCAAATTTATATTTTTGATTTTCATTCATTTGTATAATAACCCACAGACATATGTATATATATATAAATTAAAATGTTCCCATGATCTTGAAAGTGGCCCGTTTCTTGAAGCCGCTATAGTTCCAGTATAGGTCGAAACGTTATAATATCAGCTAATGCTAGTATAATTTTATTAATGCAAGCTTCATTATTAATATGTATTGTGAAAAATTACCATAAAGTTTGTATGAAGAAAAAGAATGAGGCTTTAAATCATGTTGATAATGAGTGCTAAGACGCGTCTACACATGAATGTGTTAGCTGAGAGTGACGCTTCCGACCGTTCAGCAAGCTGGTTTGTTTCATTACGGATATCAATAAAATTTCCGTTTTATGTAGTGTTATTGCATCAAAGAATTTACGACCATTCAAAATATGATTGAAGTTGTATCATGAGGTTCCACAAGAACGCCTAAAATGAGCTTTCAAAAAATTCCAGTATTCAAAATTGAAATGTCGACATGCGTTTATATTTACTATTTCAAAAGAAACCAACTATCGTATAAACTTTATTCAGATAGTGTCGATCCCAACAGATAGGCTGTTGAAGTTTCACGGACTAAGGAGTCAGTTACTCCCCCAAAAGACAGTAGTTCCCCACCGCCCTTTTCGTGAACAGCTTTGACTCTCCAGAAAGAAAAAAAACGATGTCGATGTAAAATAGCAAAACCCATTTTGAATTTATGAACCTATGTAAAGAAGAATAAATATATTTACAGTAGAACAAAATAAGTCTTGTTATTGTAGGAAAATACCAATATGTTGACAGCTAGACAATTCGTTGTTTAATAACAGATATATTTGTTTTTGCTGCACCCAGGAAAATCTAAATGCAAGAGTTTGATTCTAGTAGTCCAGTATAGGTCTACATGTTTTTAAAAGTGCCCAAAGTAAACTCTTGTCACGAAGAGCAGAACATGACAAAATGTGATTAAAATCCATAAAGTTTCCCTCTCGATACAGAGGGCATTTGGGAAAAGGGGAAATACCAATGAGGTATAAATGATCTTGTAAATAGCCAGGGGATGTCAAAAGTCTAAATTTGGCAATGGCCACATGTATAAGGTGGTTGTTAATTATGTTAATTATGTTAAAAAAATGGGAAAGATTTGAAGATCAAATTTTCCGCCACAAAATGCATCTCCTTATTTTTAGAAATAAAACCAAAACAATATTCATCTATTTTCAGAATAAATACATCCAGATCTCGTCATTAAAAAAAAAAAAAAATGCCCTTACCTTAACCACAAGAAGCCAGTAGTTTCAAAGCATCTAATCAGTCGGAAAAATAGAAGAATGGGTGTATACTAGAGAAAAAAAATTAATTGTAGTGATGCCCATCTTGAGACAACAGAACCGAAAGAACCGAAAACAAAGCAAAACAAAAAATTCAATGAAAGCAAAACAATTCTTTTTTGTATCTTTCTGCATTCAGTTTTAGGTATATCTATAATTATTGTTTCTATACTTTGCAGCAGAAGAGAGCAAATAATTTATTGTAAATGAGTAAATGATAAGGTTTTATCCCCAGGAGGAAACTCATAAAAACAAGATAGGGAAAAAAAAACGACGGGGAATAATGTATCGCAGATCGTATCGCATCGACAAAATTTTTGCACTTATTACATTGTAGCATCTCTTACCTTTTTACTTGTAGTACTTAATATCTTGCAGTATCTATTTCCTTTGTATTTGTAGTACTTTTTACCCTTGTACTTGTAGAAGCTATTATGTTTCTACTTGTAGTACCTATTAACTTTGGACTTGCAGTACCTATTAACTTTGTACTTGTAGTACTACAAGTAGAAACGTAGTATTTGTACGTGAAGTATCTATTACCTTTTGTACTACACGTAAAAACGTAGTATTTGTATTGGAAGTATCTATTACCTTTGTCCTTGTAGTACTTAATACCTTGTAGTACCTATTACTTTTGTACTTTTAGTATCTATTACATTGATACTTGCAGTACCTATTACCTTTGTACTTTTAGTATCTATTACCTTGATACTTGTAGTACCTATTACTTTTATCACATAAGCCCATAGTTTAAAACGATCTTCGAATACAATCACATAGTTTTTCAAATATAGGTTTTGGTGAAACATATTTAAATAAAATTTGCAGATTTTTGGTTTGATTTTTAGTTTTAGATTTGAAGATCAAATTTTACACATCACAATACAACTCCTTTTTTTTACAAATAAAACAAATACTTAAACACTATTCATCTGTTTCCTGAATAAATGTATTCAGATCTCGTCTCTGAACATTTTTTTTCCATTATTTCAACCACAAGAAGTCAGTAGTTTCAAAACATCTAATCAGTCGAAAAAAATAAAAGAATGGACGTATACACAGAGAAAGAATTAATTGTAATGATGCCCATCTTGAGACAACAGAACAAAAAGAACCGAAAACAAAACAAAAAAATTCAAAGAAAAACAATCCTTTTTTTTTTTTTTATCTTTCTGCATTTTTTTTCTGTACTTTGCAGCAACAGAGGGAATATTTTCTTGTAAATGATAAGGTTTCATCCCCAGGAGGAAACTCATAAAAACATGAGAAGGAAAAAGAACGATGGGGAAAAATGTATCCTAGATATTGTCGTATCAACAAATTTTTGTATTTATTACCTTGTAGCATCTCTTATTTTTGTACTTGTAGTACTTATTACCTTTGTACTTGTCGAAGCAATTACCTTTGTACTTGTAGTACATATTACTTTTATACTTGTCGTACCTATTGCATTTGTACAAGTAGAAACGTACTATTGTACTTGTAGTACCTATTACCTTTATCACAGAAGCCCACAATTTTAAAAAAATCGGCGAATACAATTAGATAATTTTTCAAATATAAATTTTTGGAGAAACATATCTAAGTAGAATTTGCAGGTGTCTGTTTTTATATATATATATATATATATATATATATGAACTGGAAACAAATGATGTTAAAAAAATGGAAAATATTTAAAGATCAAAATATCCAACTCACAATACATCTAATTTATTTTTAAAAATTAAACAGATACTTAAACAATATTCATTTCCTGAATAAGTACATTCAGATCTCGTCTGGAAAAAATTTTTGTCCATTACATCAACCACAATAAGCCGGTAGTTTCAAAGCACCTAATCAGTCGGAAAATAAAAGAATGGACGCATACATAGAGAAATAATTAATTGTAATGATGGCCCAACAAAAAGAACCGAAAACCAAGCAAAAAATTCAAAGAAAACAAAACAATCCTTTTTTTTTTTTTTATCTTTCTGCATTCAGGTTTAGGTATATTTTTTTCTGTACTTTGCAGCAGAAGGGAAAATATTTCCTTGTAATTGATAAGATTTTATCGCCAGGAGGAAACTCATAAAAACAAGAGGAGGGGGGAAACGACGGGGAATAATGTATCGTAGATAGTATCGTATCGACAAAATTTTTCACATCATAAGCATCGAAGGGTGTGGAGGTCCTGATAAAAAGAAGCAAAGGGGTGTCTTTTCTATCGTTCTTCTCATCGTTTTTTCTTGTATTTTTTTCTTTCATTTTTTCGAACATTATTTATTTTCAGATACATAAATATTTACTGTAAGGATATGATAGCTTGCTGATATGCCAAAGATTGAAGAAAAAATAAAGCGAATATTTCATTTATATAGATTTACTTTTCCGTTTCCTATATTCCATAAAATACGATTTAATTTCAGGTTTTTCTTCTTTTTCAATATGCTTCGTCATGTTGGTTTATAAACCCATAGATTTGTTTGATTTGTTTTTTAACATTTTTAGTTATTATAAGGTCCCTTAAAAATTGGGAATAAAATTGTCTTCCGGTAAGTGTTTTAGGGAAAACTGTCCCTAGCACTTAAATAGTATTGAAGGTTTATCTGATAATTCCGTATAAAGGAATCAAATGTTAGATCAAGACAAATTGTTGTAATCGCTGTTAATTTTGTTTGTTTTATTAAAAAAATATTTTTAATAAATTTGGAAAAAAATTTTTTTGAAATGTAGAGATGGGTGCATAATTTATTAAAATACTTTTGTTTCATTAACCATTTTTATTTATAATGGTAATTTGGAGATTTTTTTTTATTCTAAATAAAGTTATGTTGTCTCAAAAAGTTCTTGGAAACTTCACATTTCTAAGCACTTTCAAAAATCTGATATGTTAAAGAAGGTACGTTAAGTGCAGTGATAAGTCTTCTTAGAGAATCAAAAGCTGCCTGACATGCTGAAAAATTATTCTAAATTGGACTCAAGTTTAAAAGAACTTCTGATTAGTTAATAAGCACTGTAATATCCTCCAGAAGGAAATGCTTAACGAATTAGCGTCTGCTTGGTATAACATTATCATTTTGGGACAATCCAGTAAATTCATTCAAAGAGATGGCTGCCCAGACGCATGCGCTGTAACAAAAATGTCTCTTTTATGGATATGATTGGGTAATAGTTAGTAACCGTCTCCCTGGCAAATTTACAATCTTCATCAGTCGTTTAAAAAAATAGGAATCCATCAGTAAGCAATACAGACCTTCATTGACTTACAGTACAATTGGCAAGCTTTCACTTAAACATTTATTCTTTTTGCGTGTGTGATATTAGATGTACGTGGAATGATAAACCTACTAGTAAGATGAAACTTGTTCCTGGAACTTTCTATTTATCTGGATTTGCAGTGGTTGCAACAAGAGAAAGTCTGTGGTAGATTGTTTCAGTGGATGTGCAGCTCCCTGAAGAGAGTTGCAAAAAGCGGTACTCTTGGATGTAGAATCGGCAGTGCAACTGAATCAACCGTGCTTTTTTGAAGCTGATTCTATTCTTAGAAACTCCATCCACTATTTTTGAATTAAAGAAGAGCCAATGTTCACATTTTTTTGCTACATATTATTTACTATGTCCAACTTCTATTCGCATAACGGCTCTCAATTATAATTTATCAGATAAATGATGTCGTATATTAATATATGTCTATAACGCTTATAAGCGACGCTTTATAACGCTTTTTACCCTTTTTTTATGCTTTATATGCAATAGAAATAAATGTATAAATGAAGCTTTGAAGGTAGAAGTCAATGACTTTTCTTTACTGCTAGAGCAGTCAATGTCTTTTCTTTACTGCAGGGTACTAGCTATTGTTGCTTTTTTTTTTTTATATATTCTTGCTATCTTTTTAATATGTGGTACATCTTTTCACCTCAGTATTTGGGGATATAAGCCTCTAAAGCCCAGGTGCCTTATTCCTCGCCCCTTGACTGACATAATTCTATAGTAATTAACTTATTTTTTTTTTTTAAATGCAATCATAATTTTCCCCCATAATTTTTGGAAACTGGTTGGTTTACAATAATAATTTATACTTTAGAGTAAATATTTCTTTACATATTAAAAATTTGTTATGTTTGTCCAAAAATAACATTATTCCTTTTGTTAAATATATTATGGGGAAAGTAGATATTTTCCTTTCGAGTTCCATTATAAAAATAATATTAATTAATAGAAGGCAAACATTAAACTTAATTTTTAACAACAAATAAAAAAAAAATCGGTTAAGGACACAAAGTGCATTAATTATTATAAAATAACGAAAATAATTTTTGAAATTATTTTAAAATAAAGTTTAATTTTTAACAAAATAATAAAATAATGATAATTAGAAATTATTTAGAATTTGTTCTCATAAAGTTTCTATTTAGCATAATTATCATTCAAAAGTTAATTATCTCATATGATTAAAAATTAATCAATTTTTGTGTTCATTATAAGCCTTTTTAAATACCAAAATGTTATTACTCTTTTTTTTTTTACGTAGATTTTAATTTTTATATTAATTACTTCCTAATTATTGTTGTTAGAAAGTGGTTTAATTGCATATAATAACGACGTAAGAGGTTAAATATTTACTAAAGCTATATTTTCTTGAAAATGCAATATTTTTATGCATATATATTTTTATATTAATTTGGGGTACACATAATGCATATATATTTTTATATTAATTTGGGGTACACATAAGTGCAAGTATTGATATAAGTATATATAGGCTGATGTTGATTAATCATAAATAGTAAAAAATATGATTAAATTCAATATAATCATTTTTTCTGAAAGAAATTATTTCCCGAATATAATCTTAGAATTTCGGCATGAAATTTTTTTATTTTATTTGAAATTATTAAAATAAAGTTTATGTAATTAATGAGTACACATTTTAACAGTTGTAACATATTTTTTTTTTTAATTTCTGTTAATAAAGAGAAATACTCTCATTTTAATATAATTACTTTATTATAAAAGAAATTTTTTAAATTATTCAAATTAAGTACTAAAACATTGAGATTTATAGTTAAATTAATGTCCTAGTAATGCACAATTCTTGTCAGTAATTTCAGAAAGTACTTTATATGAATGAGAAAAAAATTGAGTCTGTTTTAAATGTTTCAGAACATATGATTCGTTATCAGAACTCATATATCCCCAAATTATATTAGAACAAATCCATTTTACCAAATTATAAATACATCTATATTAATTTGTGAAATAGAACAAAATTCACATCTCCAAATTAATATACAAGGCTTATACTGTTTAATGGTTAAAGACCTTTTTTAATAATTCATTAAACAAATAAAAGAATTATAAAGCTTATTATATCTCTGCCAATTTACCCCTATTATAACTGATAAACTATGACTGAATCCTATTTTATTATTAAAATTGATTTTAGCCAAAGATTTAGCTCATTGCCATTTGCCTCCGGAATTTAAAAATGAGCAATTAAAAATCCATTCAAGATAACTTTTAATGTCTACATCCAACCAAAATTATAATTGTAAAAACAATTGTCAAAGGCAGCGAAAGTAAAGAAGTGGAGATGTTTAGAGAACATGGAAATAAGATTATTTTGAATCCCTTTGTACAGTGGAAGAGTGATGTTTAAACTCCCATCCCATATCTACCCATTATTATTCAGAAGAATGAATCCTTTTAAAATCGTGTGTCTACTCAAAAATGAATGGTTCAAAATATTTTCACATCTGTGTAGAAATGCTTCGTCTCAAATCAACATAAAAATGCTTGATCCCAACATTTGCAACATTTGCGTAGAGATATTTGTCTTCAAAAGTTCAAACATCTGCGCAGAAATATTTGCTGCCAAAAGTATAATCATGTGTGTAGAAATAGTTGGTGCTAAAAGTTCTTATGTCTGCTTAGAAATCCTTCGTCCTATAAGTTTTTATAACTGCAAATAAATTATTGGTCTCGAAATTGCTTACATTCGCATATAAAGACTTTATATCAAAAGTTCTTATATGAACTTAGAAATGCTTTTGATCCCAAATGTTATTTCCTTTACTAAGGCATCTTTCGCCCTAAAAGTTTTTATTTCTGCGAAGAAGTTATTGGTTCCAAACTTGCTTACAACCGTTTATTAATGATTTATCTCGAAAATTTGTATATGCACTTTGAAATTTTGATCCCAAATGTTGTATCATTTAATAAGAAATCCTACTTCCTAATAGTTGTATATTAAAGAAGAAGTTTCGTGGCGAAAGTTCTTGTATTTCCAAAAAATTTCGAAAATTCAGTTGTTTTTGAATCTCATTAATTTTTTAGAATTTTTTTTTACTTTAAGTCTTTAGATGATTCATCCTTTTTTAACTTACTAACGAAACGGACAAAAACAAAAATATAGAAGAGGATATGAGTTTCGGCATAAATTGAAATAACTTTTCTCTCTTGTATCACTTAAATCAGTAAAATAACGCTTTCACCTGTGCATAAAACGTATTCTACAATAACGATAAATGCACGACTTATTGCTTTGTAATGCACATCCTTTTATTTGTATGCGATGCCTTATTTCTAATTACACAATCAACCTTTCATTAAATATAAGATGCACTCTTCAATTCCAGTTCAGCATTTAGTCAAATTTGATTTATATAAAAACCTAGATTACTTTATGCAAATGCTTGTATGTTTGCCTTTATAAATGAACATACTTATTTGAGAATCCTCAAACTTTCTCTCCGTTTCCTTTGTGAAGACTAATGACAAAATCCTCGAACTTAAGTCGCAAAGAAACTGTGCCCTGTTTTCGTAGATAGCCATACCGAATTTTTCTTGGTTTAATCTAGTTAATTACAGGCAATTACGGCTCATTAGATTTGGCTATTTACTCACTTAATGCAGTTCTGTTCCGCCGCAATTGTTCTCAAACGTTTTATCCTCTCACAATAGGTCGTCTGTGCGCCTGTAGTGTTCTTTTTACCTTCCGCGGTATTCTTCATTCAAGGAATATAATCGCTGTAGGAGTTAATTTATTGAGAACTATCAGTTACGCCTGCTAAATACTCGGAGTCAGCTAATAACGAGATTATTTTTCAAAATAATTCAATAATTTTGTATTTTGAGTATCTTGGGGACATAACTGGGCTTGCTACTGAAAAAGTGTGTTTCTTTTTATTTGAAATCGCGTACTATAGTAAAAGAAATTTTCATCGGTATTTTTAAATAAAATTATTATGTAGACAAATTTAATATATGTCATGATGTGATGAGATATATCAGATACGCCTGCTAAATACTCGGAGTCAGCTAATAACGGAATTATTTTTCAAAAGCAATAATTTTGTATTTTGAGTATCTTGGAGACATAATTGAACTTGTTACTGAAAAAGAAATTGTGTGCCTTTATATGAAATCATGTAATACAATAAAAGAAATTTTCATCTGTATTTTTAAATAAAATTATTATGTAGTCAAATTTAATATATATGTCATGATTTGATGAGGTCTATCAGTTATGTCTGCTAAATACTTGAAAACAGCAAATAACAGGATTATTGTCAAAAGCAATAATTTTGTATTTCAAGAATCTTGGGGGCATATCTGAGCTTGTTACTGAAAAAGAAATTATGTACATTTATTTGAAATCATGTAATGCAATTAAAGAAATTTTTTAATAAATTTAATACGTAGGCAAATTTAACATGTAGGTGAACTCGTTGACATTATTTTTTTCAAATTTATGAAAAACAAACTGTAAAGAAATAAAGACAAATTTCAATTTTATCTTACAAATAAACATAATACTGAATTGAATAAAATGCTGCCTAAGAAAGATGTTGATTCAAATTATTTTCTATTCCAGTCGTTTTCAAAGGGATCATTGTCTTATAAAATGCAAAAAGAAATAAACATAATTTGCAATGTACAAAAGTTTAATTTTTATATGCGGGGTACATTTAATTTAGTGAATAATGTATATAAATAAACACTAAAAATAAAAATTAAATCATGAACATCAATATGAATCACAGTGAATGCCCATACATAATTCATTCACGCATTCTACAATGAAGATAAATTTACAATTTTACTGCTTTGTAATGCACATCCTTTTATTTATATGCGAGGCAAAATTTATAATTACACAATCAACCATTCATTAAAGATTAGATCCATTCTTCAATTCGAGTTCTGCATTTAGTCCAATTTGGATTCATAGAAAAAAATATAGATTGCTTTATGCAAATGCTTGAGTGTGTGCCATTTGTAAATGAACATACTTATTTGAGAATCCTCAAACTTTTCTCTAATTTTCCTTTGTGAAGACTAATAACAAAATCCTCGAACTTAAGTCGCAAAAACTGTGCCCTGCTTTCGTAGATAGCCATACCGAATTTTTTCTTGTTTTAGTCTAGTTAATTACAGGCAATTACGGCTCATTAGTTTTGGCTATTTACTCACTTAATGAAGTTTTGTTCCACCGCAACTGTTCTCAAACGTTTTATCCCCTCACAATAGGTCGTTTGTGCGCCTGTAGTGTTCTTTACCTTCTCGCGATATTCTTCATTCAGGGAATATAATCGCTGCAGGAGCTAATTTAATGAGAACTATAAGTTACGCCCGCTAAATACTCGGAGTCAGCTAATAACAGGATTATTTTTCAAAAGCAATAATTTTGAATGTTGAGTATCTTGGGGACATAACTGAGCTTTTTACTGAAAAAAGAAATTGTGAGTCTTTATTTGAAATCGTGTAATGTAATAAAATGAAATTTTCATCGGTATTTTTAAATGAAACTTAATATGTTGGTAAACTCGTTCAAATTTATGAAGAAAAATATGTATAGAAATAAAGAATATTTTCAAACTTATCTTACTAGTTAGCATAACATTAAATTGAATAAAGTGTTGCCTTAAGTTGTTGATGTTCTAATGCAGCTGGCAATATAGAGACAGTTAAACTGTATGCCAGAAGCAGGGGGCTGCACCGCTATTTAGCACTACCCTGGAGGCACGCATTGCTTGAGGAAATGCTTCAAGTAACAATAATCTCACCACGCTCTACGATCACATTATACAAGGAGCTACGGTTTAATGGATTCCTAGACAAACATCCACGGTACCTCCGATTCGAACCTGAAAACCTGTGATACCGGGTGCGATAGCGCTATGATTTATAAGATATTGATTTATAAGATATTGATTTAAATCATATTCTGCTCCAGTGGTTCTCAAGAGATGCACCCTAGAAAAATTATCGTTGTCCCAGTAGTATATGGCCAGATATAAAAATAAATGTGCTTTGTTTTGTCATCTTATCTATTCAAAAACAGCTCACATTAGAAAAACAACTATTCTTTTTAGTCACTTTTCCTCTTCTTTATTTACATTAAATGTTGCCAAACCGCAACAAAGCGCCGAGAAGGTTTCTGAGAAACTAGTAGTGGCAACTTACATGATTGTCTATTAGAAAGGCTAGCGTCTATGTGATTTTGAATTTAAAAAAATCCTTTTACTGCCTCTTGAGACACTGCTGTATGTAGTTAGTAGTATCCAAATTGATCATCTAGTTATAAACTGTGAGGTATTAATAGTAAATACCTATTTCTGAGATATTTGTATATAACAGACCTACAAATATCTGTAGGTTTTTATTAGAATACCATTGTTCTATACTATAGTTTTAAAATGAAAACATATGAACATAATTAAAAATTTGCAATGTATGTATGTTTTAATTTTTATATATAATTTGTATTTAATTAAGTGAATAATACATTTAATAATCGTATAAAATAAACATTAAATCATGGACTTTCAATATGAAACTCAGTATCGAGTGCAGTGTAAAAGTTTAGATTTAAATTTTCAAATTTCTAAAATACACTCATGTTCATAAATTAAAGATAATGAAGTTCAGGCAAAGAAAGAGACAGAAGAAAAACAAATTTGACTTATTTGTAAAGTCAATTTATTAAACAAAAAGTAAAGAGCAAAAAGATGCTATATGTTTGACATAATTAATAAAAAGATTTTTACTCCCTGAGCAAATTTCAAAAAAGAACCTATTTACAAAAAACAGTATAACATGGTTAGTATGATGATTAATATGGAGTATGTCTCTCGGACGATGTAATACAAGCCTTACAACGCCTAGGCATGCTGAGTATCAAATTATCAATCTGATCTTGAGGAATATTAAACAATCATCAAGCAATATCCGAAGTTCCGGTTGACAGGTGGGAGGGGGTTGGCGGGCTGCAATTCATCGGTCAGCATATCCCACACATGCTCTATTGATTCAAGTCCGGTGAGTATGCTGGCCAATCCATACGGGTGATACTCCAATTGAAGGCATTCGTCTACAATGTTTGCATGGTCAAATTGTCATCCATTTCAGCACCCATGGCTGCGAAACAAAACGTACATGTTGTTACCGAATGGCATCCCGATAGATGTGGCCCGTCATCTGTCGTTCAATGGTGTTCTCTTGATGGTAACGGGTACCCATATGAAAGTCCGGCGAGAACTGACTGCAAACCAAACCTGGACTCGTCGGAAAACATCACAAAGACACTTTGCGGCGTCCACAATGCATGTCTTCTGGTTATTAATCGCAGGCGACAGTGAGTTGCGGTAAGTGGAACACATCTGACAGGCCTTACGAGCATAGAAATATTACACGGTCTGCCTTGAAAACCGGTATAATGTTGTGCTCCCCCTGTTTCTTTTGTGTAACTGCTAAATACCGGTCCTCATTCGGCGTTGTAACTTGGGGGTGACCTGTGCTGGAACATCTACTCACATTACCATCATCTTGGAATCGTTGCCAAAGCCTGGAGATGACACTCTGGGCGATTCCAAGTTTCGGATACTTCCAGCTGTACGTCCACATTCCAGTGTCCGATAATTCTACCACTTAAAATCATCCGAATGCTTTCTTTGTGCCATAACTATGCGGTTATTGGAAAGGCTTTTAAAGCGCTTGTGAACAATTTTACTTCTTTGCCACCATTCCTTATATAACACTCTCGTCATTGTGACGTACTATCCGGGCCATCTGGTGGTTTCCTGTAATTTGCATATTCTTCTTCAAGATGTGTGATAATTCTACAGGTGAAATTTTTATTTTAGAGTTAAATTTCTGTGTGATTCTGAATTATCCTTTAATTTATGGACATGAGTGTGCATAGCAATTTTTATGTATACCCGATTCATATATCCTACCCGTGGCGAAGCGCGCGGCTAGTGAACATTAGGGTGGAGGTTGGCGGCTTTATTCTAGATGCCGTTTTAAAAGAGAGAAGACTAGATAGCTTTTTTGGAATGTTCAGCAGCTTTCCCTCGTGAGTTGGACTACCTGGTGTGAGTTTCCTGCTTTTTTCCCATACTATAAGGGAGGTACTGCCCTCCTCCTTTCAGCGTTAAAGAGCCAAGTCAAACTTCTATCGGCGGGTGCTCCACCACAACAGCAGATGTCCTCCTTCCATGAGACCACATGGGTTCTTGGACTTGGTCTAGATGTTGCTGTCTACCAAATGAGATACTAAACAACAACATGTACTCTATTTAATTTTCTTAAACAGTAAATCTCAGTATATTCAATCCTCTTAAGCTACAAATATTTATAATAAAATCAATGAGGATTCTAATTCATTTAAATTACAAAATTCATCACATGTTTTTATTTTTTATTTTCCTTAGATTATTAGTTTATTTTTCTTAATATCACTGAATAATTTAAAAATAATAAATTACAAGAAATGAAATCAAAGAACATTATGCTACAGCCTCTTTGCCTTAAATTTTATGAAAAATTGCATATTTTTGTTTTGTCTCAATTAATTTTACAAATGTATTTTTTCAAATTATTTACTTAATATTTTTAAATTTATTATTAGAAAAAAATTATTTTTTTACAAATACTTTAATACGTGAATTTCAGTTAATAATAAATTTCTCATAGCCTAAAATATATATTTTACATCAAACCCGGTTGATAAGAATTTTTCTCATCAAATGTGTACCAGGAATCTGATACAATGTAAAAGCTTTTTAACCTTTAAATTAGATTATACGATTTAAAACAATAAAAAAATATTTTAGAAATGTTTAACATTCAAATTCCCAAAGTAACTATTGATAGATTAAAAAAAAAAAAACCGGAATAAAAATGATTTTTTTAATAAATCCATTAATTAAAATAGCATATATGTATACGTTACGGTTATGCGCATATTTGTGTACATTATTCAAATATTTGGGGTTTTTTACATACTCTAAAAAAATGATCTATCGAAATTTTATAAACTATACTTTTTAATGTGTACATATAAAAATCTTAATCTTGAATCTTAAAGCTAAATGTATCTTACTCAGAGGTTAATTAAAGTGGCAAAAAAAAAAAGTTATAAAAAGGTTTTTGCAAATCTTTTTTTTTCTCATCTCCATTTATTCCCTTAAATCAAGCGGATAGATCTGAAGAAAAATATATTTTTAATCAAACTTGAAAAGATGAAACAAATTAATGGAAGTCTCATCGGAATTTTATAAAAATTCTCTGGAAATCTAAATAAAAATCTAAAAAGAGTTTGGATTTTTTTTTATATTAAAAGCATTTAAAATAAAATCACTTAAGTAGTTATGTGTTCAAATTCCATGATCTATAAAAAAATTCCTTCATACAAATTACAGTTTCTTTTTTTTTTAATATTTTAAAGAGCAAAATAAAATTTCAGAGCAATGTAAAAAGTCTTTGGTAAAAAAAAATATGCAGTCCCTCATCTATGTTCTTTATTTTGTAACAGGAATGAAACTGAGAGGGGAAAAAATAAATATATATATATACTAGTTGATCCGGAAAACGTTGTTTTGCCATATATATTATTTCTATAAACTATTTTTTTAGTTAAATAAAAAAGAAAACTAACTTACTATAAGTGTGTGGAAATGTGGTTATGATTGGAAGAGGAATAGAACGTTGCAGACAATGACGGCCTATAAAATGATAATACACTAACCATTTATTTATGTCATCCTTTATACTTTATTAAATTAACAAATATATTTTAAATTATATTATTTAATAGCTGTATATACATCAAAAATAGTTATTTACATATTTACTACTAAGTATGACAATTAAAAAATAATCAACATCAATCTCTAAATGCAGTGGAGTGTACAATATTTTTGATTAGTCCGTCTTTAGCCAACACAAACAAACTGGATGGTTTACCCACACGAGAACATGCCACGTATAGTTGTCCGTGGAAAAACATGGTGTGCACAAATCTAAGCCACAAAAAGACATCGTTTGGCCTTGCTACTTAGTGATTGTCATTGTGAATGCCTATCTAATTGAAATTGATTACGTTTGAATTCAATTGGCACATCTGTGGGAATCATATGGATTCGTGGCAGCAATATATTTTCGCCTCGGTACTTGCTATTCAAAATGCTGGCTTGGATAACGTTTTTCATTAATTTTTTAATGACTAATCGTGTTCCATTGCGCAGCCGTGATTGGTTCAAATTACGAATCAAAATAACCGGAGATCCAACCTTTAATAGTAAATGTTGCGGTGGCATGCCTAACAAATCCAATGAATTCAAAAACTCAATTGGATAATTTTCAACTTCATTGGCATCGCAAACTGTATCGTTAGATTTTAATGACACCATGTCACCTGGTAACAACTGTTGTATCTTGGAATTTAAACCATTGATGTCCCCATTTTTTGCTGCCAAAATTGCTCTTTCTGCCAATCAATCAAGATTTTTGAATTGTGTGCATACATCGGGAAATATGTGGTCGATGAGATTATTTTGCGAGTTGATGATTGTGCAGAAATTTGCCACCAATTTATGCATCCAGTATTTTCATGTACAGCAACTTTTCCATCGCCCATATCTAACAGTTGTTTTGAGAATGTTTCAGCGGATGGATCTTGAAGTATTTGAACGTGCACGTTTACATTTAGTTGTAATTTTTCAACATTACGCCACAGTGACGATAATTTTAAGCAAGCGTTAATCTCATCAGCGTACGTTGAAAGTGGAAATGACAGGAAGTGTTTGCCTGAAATCACCTGAAAGGAGTAACAGAGTGCCGCCAAATAGTTTGTCGTTGTTTTTTATATCCTTCAATCTCCTATGCAATGCCATAAGCGAATTTTTTGTGAGCCATAGTGCATTCATCCCAGATGATAATTTTACACTGTTTCAGCACTGTGGCCATGGACGATTGTTTCTTCATATTGCCCACTGCATCTGTTATTTTGAATATTCAGTGGCAGCTTAAATACTGAATGAGCTGTTTTGCCTCCATCTAATAAAGTAGCTGCAATCCCAGATGATGCAACGGCCAATGCAATGCCATTTTTGATCGTATCTCGTCAAGAAGTAGCGAAATGAGAAAAGTTTTGCCGGTTCCACCTGGTGCATCCAAACAAAAGAATCCCCTTTGTCCTACTGAAATTGCCAGCATAATGCGGTCGTAAATATTTTTTGTTCATTAGTCAGTAGTGGGGCATTGCGAGTAACAATCGCTGCTATTTCTACAGTATTGTACTGCAGTTCTCGACTCATATCAGTGTTGATTAAATCAGATGCACTTCGATTTGTGAACTCTTAACCAAAATGACTGATTTGTAAATTGTCAATTACAATGCAAAGATCCTCAATAGCAATCAATGCTTCATTGTACATTGCATCTCTGAATGATATCGTTAGATCGTTGCACCTTGTACGATCTCAATGCAATATATCTTCAGTCATTGAATCTTTGTGATTATACCCACAACGTTTGTGCTCGAGGGGAAACATATAGTCAACACTATAACAAATAGTAGATGAATTTGTGTTCCTGTACAGCTTAATGTTGCTTCAGTAAGCATAATGTCCCTATGATTGTCGTCTTCTAGCAAGTCTAGTGCAAGGCATGCATTTATATACGTTGGATACTGTTGTCCATTTACTTTCCGTATATCTTGAAAGGACAATGGGCTGGTGACATTAGCCAACAACAGTCGCAGATAAAAGCACTCAGTCTGCCTTGGATTGATTGTATATACACGACCCAAATTGTTTGACTTGATTAAACTGTTGCATGCATCAACTGGCGGCCTTGCTTGTGGGGAATCTATTTCTTTTGATTGAGTCCACGTAAAATAGCGTGATACTTCTGAATAGAGTAGTGCTTGTGTGAAGGCTCCAAAAGCATCCGCACGATTACACAATTCAAAAAAATTCGGTGAGTGTAGTTTTTGGTGGGTTATAGCACGATCAAGCGCTGTCTCATTAAACCACCAATCATTAGTATGAAAAATACGCGCTGGCCGTTTTCAAGATGGACAGCTAAATGGATAACTGCTGGATCCCGTTCATGAATTGGAAAACCGAAGATACGCCAGACAGCTTCGTTGGAGCTGATGTGCTCGGCAATTTGGTAGTTCGTTATTCCATCGTTGTTATTCAATGGAGGAACATTTCACATTGGTATTTTCCATTCTAAATACAGCCATATCACTTCCTTTATTCACATACTTATAAATATATTTGATGCTCTTTACTGAACTGCAGATCTCAAGATTAATATGAGCATTGAACGCTTTGCTCAGCAGAGGTGAATAGGGTATAACCCAACGATTGCCAATCTCAATGTCTACGTTACTGATAGTTTTAGTAAATGATTGTTCGCCATTATTGGTACTTCTTCGACGATATATTGGGTACCCGTCGACATGTGTGACCGTATCGTTGGTAAAATCTTTAGGAAAACGCTTTGTACATTTTCCATCTACCATTCAAGGCGATGAACGATTCAAATGGCCACATGGGCCATTAATCATGTTTGTAGTGACAATATCAAACAATAATTTATCATATTTGAAATTTCTGCAGAAATTAAACTAACGATGTCTTCAGGGCGTATTTTGTCGATGAACCTAATCGTAATGTGAGCATGGGCCTCGCTTTTTCCACTCAACCGAATACATCCAGCAAAGTGTGGGGCCAAATATATGTAATTTTGAAATGAATCCGATTAAAGGCTTTAATTTTGTTTAAACACACGTGCTGTAATTTCATGACTAAAAAAATAAAAAAAAACAACAACAACAACATTGTTACCGACATTGTTAACACTATATTGTTACCGATTACATTGTTAACACTACAATGTTCAAAAAAAATTAAAAAAATATTTAGGTGTGAGCCACACTTATCACTTAGGTTTGAAAAATAGTTTATGACCGATTCGCAGACCTACCAAATATCCACAAAAATTTTCATAAGAATCGGTCAAGCCGTTTCGGAGGAGTTTGACAACAAACACTGTGACACGAGAATTTTATATATTAGATATACATGCTGAGTGTTTTACTTTTTTACTACATTGTATATATATATATGTCCAGTAATTTATATATATAATGTGTCCAGTAATTTTTGTAATAGACTTTGTGATATTACAATATTATTATACTTTATAAAATTATATTGACATATATTACAGTATTATATGACAATAATATATGGCAATGTTTTCCTTATCTGTGTAAAAATTAAAGTAATCTTGAGTAATTAATAATCAACTTAAAGTTATGAAACATCTGAAGCAATATTTTGTAGTTATATCTTTAAAAACGTCAGGATATTTCTTATATGTGAGCTAATATAATTTTACAATGTATCCAACAGACTTTTGCAAAGTTATATTGTTCTTATGGTTTATAAATTACGTTACCATATATTATTGTAATATATGGCAATGCTCTCCTTTTTTTGTAAAAAAATCCATTTTTTTAGTAATTAATAATCAACTTTAAAAATGTATTAAACTTTCAGAGCAATGTTTTATTGTTGTTAATAAATTATATTTTTTATTTTATTTATACTTATATTTTTATAATTTTATTTATACTTATATTTTTATAATTTTTTTATACTTATATTTTTATAATTTTATTTATATATATTTATATTATACTTATATTTTTATAATTTTATTTATTATTATTAATTTTATGTGTCCAATAGACATCACTATATACAGTATTCTTTTTCCAAGATTCATTCATCAGTATGCAATTCACGTTATACAGACAAGTATTATTTTCAACTATGGGTACCCCTTTAGATGGCTGCCTTAGAAAAGACATGCATCGTCAATCTTTAAACGTGCCGTAAAGAGTGATAGGTTTTGAGCTACTAAAGAGGAATTTATTTTATTCATTTCTTTTTCAGTTAAGACAAGAGTCAGTTTGAAATATGACATGAATTTCTATGATTTGGAATTTTATTCAGATTCGTACTAAGAAACAGATCTACTAAAATCCGTTTTATGTATTTACATTCAAGGACACATTGTAAAGTTATTTTAGTTAACATAGAAAAGGCCTTGACGTTTTTTAGAGGTACAACTACAAAACAACGTTCTGAAGTTTTAATGTTGATAATTAAATGAATGATGTATCATGTCTGAACATTAATGTTGATCACTAAAGAATGCATTATATAATATATATATATACACTGAAGTGACAAAAGTCATGGGATAGAAATATGCAAATTTTCAGATGGCAGTAGCATCGCGTAGAACAGGTATAAATGCGCAGTGCTTTCATTTCTTGTTCAAGTTATTCATGTGAAGAGGTTTTGACGTGATGATGACCGCACGACGGGAATTAACAGACTTTGAACGCGGAATGTTAGTTGGAGCTAGACGCGGGTCATGCCATTTCGGAAATCGTTAGGGAATTAAACATTCCCATATCCACTGTGTCAAGAGTGTGCCGAGAGTATGAAATTTCAGGCATAACATCCCACCATGACAGCGCAGTGGTACTTAACGAACCGAGCACTTAACGAACCATGCGCTTAACCATGCACTTAACGACCGAGACCGGCGACGTTCGCAAAGAGTCGTAAATTCTAACAGACAAGCAACACTGCGTCAAATAAACGCAGAAATCAATGTGGGATGCTAGGGACTTGTCTGTTAGAACTGTGCGGAAAAATTTGGCTTTTTGGCTATTCCAGCAGAAGACCGACTCGAGTGCCTTTACTGACAGAACGACATCGCTTGCAG
The DNA here is from genome assembly GCA_021605095.1 of Caerostris extrusa. Classification (NCBI taxonomy): domain Eukaryota; kingdom Metazoa; phylum Arthropoda; class Arachnida; order Araneae; family Araneidae; genus Caerostris; species Caerostris extrusa. The sequence continues at coordinate 22,288 of BPLR01003912.1, forward strand.
CGACTTCGTGGACACGTGAGCATATCGGTTGGTCCCTTGAAGAATGGAAAACCGTGGCCTGGTCCGATGAGTCACGATTTCAGTTGGTAAGAGCTGATGGTAGGGTTCGAGTGTGGCGCAGACCCCACGAAGCCATGGACCCAAACTGTCAGCAAGGCACTGTTAAGCTGGTGGTGGCTCCGTAATGGTGTGGGCTGTTTTTTCATGGAATGGACTTGGTCCTCTGGTGCGACTGCACCGAACATTGACTGAAATGCTTTTATGTTCAGCTACTTGGAGATCACTGCAGCCATTCATGGACTTCATGTACCCAAACAACGATGGCATTTTTAAGGATGACAATGCGCCATGTCACCGGGCCAAAACGTTCGCGATTGATTAGAAGATCATTCTGGTCAATTCCAACGAATGATCTGGCCACCTAGATCGCCCGACATGAATCCCATCGAGCATTTATGGGACATCATCGAGAGGTTTGTTCGTGCCCAAAATCCTGCACCATCAACGCTTTCACAATTATGGACGTCTATCGAGACAGCATGGCTCAATATTCCTGCAGAAGACTTCCAACGACTTGTTGAGTCCATGCCACGTCGAGTTGTTGCACTTCGCCGGGCGAAAGGAGGACCGACACGATATTAAGAGGTATCCCATGACTTTTGTCTGTATATATATATGCGGTAATGTTTTCTTTTTCCAAGATTCATTCATCAGTATGCAATTCACGACATACAGACAAGTATTATTTTCAACTATGTGGTACCAATTTAGAGTGCTGCATTAGAAAAGATATACATCGTCAAGCTCTCAAACGGGCCGTAAAGAGTAATAGGTCCTGTGCTACTAAAAGTGGGTTTTATTTTAATCATTTTTATGTTATAACATGAATTTCTATGATTTTGAATTTTATTCAGATTTGTACTAAGAAAAATATTGCAACAGCACATTGTAAAATTATATTAACTAACATACAAAAAAAAACATTCTGACGTTTTTTAGAAGTACAAATAGAAACAGTGCTCTGAAAGTCTGTCTTTATAATGTTAATCATTAATTACTAAAGTATACGTTCCATTTTTTTTCTTTTTAAAGAGTAAAACTTCAGAGCAATGTAAAAAACTCTTTAATAAAAGAATTATTAGTTCGAAAACTCCAGGTGTTATTAATAAATCTGAACAAACGGCATCTGGGAGGTTCAGTACCGTTGATGCTACATCACTTTTTGTGAAATATATAGGAAAAAGCCAAAATTCGCATATTTTTCATGAATAAATATTTTGTTTATATCGTAAATTATATATATATTTATTTATTATTTGCATTTAATTAAGTCAATGATTTATATTCAATGTTTAGTCAATTTACATATATTTAATATTTTTACATTGTTTTTAAAGCAATGCTTGATAATTAAAATCTAATATATTCTCAAATATATCTCAAATATTGCTTGAACATTCTCTGTAATAACTATGGAAAAATATTATTTTAATTCTTTACCATTGGTCACTTTTATAGAACTAAAATATCTTTAAAAACATATGGGTGGAGTGTCTCTATAAAAATATAAATAGAAAATTTTGAAACCTTACAAAAATATAAAAGGGTGATCTCGGTATCAAAGTAATCCATCTCTTAACCGAAACACAAATTGTCCTCGCAGGCAGACACTTTCGGAGAGATAGGGGAGAGTTTGCTTTATCTTATGGAGGCTCAGAGAAATGCACTTCTGAGGTGCCATTTCCCGAACTGTGGCAAGACAAAAGAACAATGTTTTATGCAAGTTTTTTGATCCGCAAAAAAGGCCTTGGCGTATAATCTATTATTTCCATAAAACTTTTGAACTTATCGATTTGTCTTGTTTTACTCTCAAAACAAAGATGGAATGGACTAGTTTATCTCAATTCTGGACATAGCTGCTGTGTTTTTGCAGGTATGCTTGATAAAAATATAATTTTTTTTTCAGAGCCTAATAAAAATGGTCAATATTATTTTCTAATGTTATCATAGGGATTTCAATGCATGTATATTTTTTTTTTTTAGTGTAGAATATGGTATCCCATTTGGTAGATAGCAACATCTAGACCAAATCCAAGAACCCGTGTGATTTCATGGAAGGAGGAAAGAGAGGGCAGCTTCTGTTGTGATGGGCGGCACGATGGCCAATTGGCTAGTGCTCTGTGCGGTGATGCCACAGATTTCAGTTTGAATCCTGACGGTGGCATGGATGTTTGTTAGGTGTTCTGAAGTATTTTTCGAGTATGTTCCATTTTTCTAAATGTAGAATGTTAATATTATGTAGTACTAAAGTTATATGTAATAAATAATGTATAGTAATAATGTTCTATGTATTAATATGCAGCAATATTGTAGTATGCAATAATGTGGGGTATTGTAATATTTCATAATATATAGTACTAATGTTACATGTAAAAATAAACATAAATAAACATTTTGTAACATTTTTCCCATGAGGAGATCTATAGCATTTCTGTTTTCACTGGAAAGGAATGTACATTCTTTAACAAGTACTTAACAACAACCAGTCATTCAAATCTGATTGCAGAAAAGCAGTGTCATGGATATTTATACTATATGATATATATACTATAGTATGTTTTTGTACTAATGAGAACAATCCGTCATTCAAATCTGACAGCATATCAGTGGCAGGATAATTACATGATGTATCGTGATTGATGATGTATTGTTGCATCGTGATTGATGATATACCATGGGCAAATAAAGTGTTTACTCCAATAAGAAGTGAAGAAGCTGATCCCCCATCCCTCTTGACAGATTTTCTTACAAGGAGGGTTTTGGAGAAACCAGTGTTCTACGAGGAGTCGACTAGAAGTGTTCTTTTTCCTGAAAAGTGATTGAACAGGCCGGAGAACTCGTCTGTTTTACAAAGTAAGCTCCTTTTGGTTTCGTGTATCACGCCGTGTGATAATTGAAGTCTGCTGATTCGTGGTAGACTCAAGAAATCTGAAATTCTCTATCCTTGGAGTGAACTGCACTTTGATCAACTGCAGTCAAATGAATTGATATCTTTAAATCTATTTTTGCTTATAAATAAATAATAATAATTTCGAATAATCTCGAATAATTCCTATATAATATATATAATGCTTGCAAATAAAAATTGAAATGTTCACATTAACCTTAAAAGCCATCTTCTTGGAAGCTATTTTAGGTGTAGTATAGGCCAAGACGTACGATATAAACAACTTACGTAATATATAAACACATACGTAACTTATAAACGTATGCGCAACATATAAACAACATATGTAATAATAACATTTAAACGACATATATAATTAATCTCAAAAATCGTCGTATATAATTAAATCAAAAGAGAGTATAAGCATTACATTGTAATAATGCGAAAACTACTATCTAATCTATACAACATATTCCAGATTTAAAAAAGCTGATAAACGCTAAGCAGATATCAGTTTTTCTAGTAAAGTTTGCAGGTGTTCCTAACAAAGAATTTTTGAGTTTCATTACCTGCGATTCAGTCTGCTTCATAAACATACGTCTATAAAATTTATTGGAAACCATATACTTATTGATTTCTGGGAAAGAAAAAAAAAAAGTATTGGTTTTCCTTATTGGCAGCATTCCATCTTAGAAAGTTTGAATATTTTGTTAGTCTTACTTCCTGGAAAAATAAATAATTTAAAAAGAAACTCATAATATTTCTAAGAAAACTTTTGAGTCGTAAAATTTTAGGTTAAGGATTTTTAAATTTAACAGTGACACATTTTGCCAAATAAAATAAAAATTCAAATTTAAAACTAGAAACCTCACAAAAATATACTTCCGAATTAATATATATTAAAAAAAAGCTTATCGTATAAAGAAAACTCATTATTGAGATGATTAAGTCAATAATAAAAACTAATCATATTATATTTCTTTTAAAATTTGACATTTAAAATAACTTAAATAAGAAAATTTTAAATTATTAATGTATAATAAATATCAGCTAATGAATAATTATAAACTTCATAGTTAAAATGTATAGTGAACAAACTACTATTAGATAAAGAATGAGGGTTTTAATCATGTTGCTGGAGAAACTGTATCGACACATGAATGTGTTAGCTGCCAGCGTCGCTTATGATCATTCAATAAACTGCTTTATTTCAGTATGAAAGAAAAGTGTAAAACATGCGAAAACATTTGTTGTATAGCAGTTTTTTGTACAACAAAATAGTTTGTTGTATAGCAGCACGGGAAGGGATTTGCTATTTCATTCCCATGAGAGAGGAGTGTATGTTATTTAACAAGTATATAATAACAATCCTTTACAAAAATTTGACATCAGACAAGTTAGTATTGTGGGTAGTGGGCAAATTGTGGCACTAGACAATATGTAGTTGTTTCGACTTGTGTGTTCCTGCACAGACCAAAACATGTACAGATTGAATATGAATTATACCATGAGTTGTTCCATCGTAATTGGTGATAGACTACGAGCTGAAAATGTCTATTCCATGGAAAAAATGAGTGAAATCTGACCCTCCCTATTGACGGATTGTCTTAAAAAGGTTTTTGGTGAAGAAAAAGAGAGTTCTGGGACGAATCGAACAGAGCATTGTTTTTTTTTTTCTGTTTGAAGTTACTGAATAGGCAAAAGTTTACATCTTTTTTTCAAAGTGATCCCCTTGTGGTTTCGTATATCATGCCATATGATGATTAAGGTGGACCACAGTCAATGCAATGAAATTTGACGTAGAGTCGAAAACTTCTACCTTGGAGTGAAGTGTACTTGTAATTTAATCCTGTATTTGTTATATTTTTTTCATATCTTCAGAGTTAATTTATATATATGTATATATATATATATATATATATATATACTGCTTGTAAATAAAACTTAAAATGTTCCCAAAAACCTGACAAGCGCGCTCTTCTTGAAGCCGTTATAGACCTATTATAGGTTTAGACTTTAAAATCAGCTGTCATACAAACAAAATTTCCGTTTCATGTAGTGTTAGTGTATCAAAATATTTACGACTTTTCAAAGGGCGCCTGGAGGCTCGCTAGTAAGGGGAAGAAGAAGGTTATATTCCGTGGCTTCACTGGAACACCTAAAAAGAGCTTTCAAACCAACCCTCTCAATTCAAGTATTCAAAATTCAAATGTGGACATGGGTTTTTATTTACGATTTCTATAAACCAACTCTGATATAAACTTTATAGATAGTGTCGATCCCAACAGATGGATTGACTTGTTGAAGTTTCGCGGATGTTGAGTCAGTTACTCCCAAAGACATTAATTCCCTACCACCATTTTCGTGAATAAATTTTACTCGCCTAAAAAAAATGTTCTATATCCTTATAAAATAGCAAACGCATTTTGAATTTATGTACCAAAGGGAAAAATGAATAAATATACTTACATTAAAACGAAATAAGTCTTGTTATTGTGGGGAAAATACCAACATGTTGGCCACTAGACAATTCGTTGCTTAACGACAGATATCTTTCTTTCTCCTATACCCAAGAAAAGCCTAAAGTCAAGAGTTTTCTTCTAGAAGGCCAGTATAGGTCACCACTGTTTAAAAATTACCCAAAGTAAAGTTCTTGTCACGAAGAGCAAAACATGGCAAAAGGTAATTAAAATCCATAAAGTTTCCCTCTGATTACAGAGGGCAGTCGGGAGAAGGCAAAATAACAATGCGGTATAGATTACCTTGTAAATAGCCATAGGAAATCATGAGTCTAAAATTGGCAATGGTCATATGTTTAGGGAGGTTGTCCGGGACGAAATTAGCCAAAAGTAATACATGATGTTTTTCCGTGGCCTGAGTCACATAATAGTTCTTAATTGCATCGTTGATCTTCCACTTCATCTCATTACAGGCAATGGAATAGGGACAGGGGCAATGAGCAGCCATTCATTGTCAGGAATGTCACAGTGATTAGAGATCCATTGTCGGGTGATGGTCCAACCATTTTTTTAAAGTTTATCAAGAAGAATACGAGTTGCTTTCACCCTAGTATTATCATTTTTCGAACGGTTCCCAGAGTTTGGATTGCAGCACAGGTACCAATGAGGAAAATATCATTTTTGTGAGTTGTAAAAGCTGAGAGTTTCGATTGCAGCTCATGAATCAATGAGAAAAGCATATTTTTTGTTAATTGCAATAGTCGAGAGTTTTGAGATAGGTTGGCAGATGGCCTCGATTTCAACATCAAAACTAGTTGCTGGAGAGCACACATCAACATAACACTCAAAGATACCTTTTAGTAGAAAACTGAACGACAATCACTATCACCACAAAGAGAGCTGTAAGTATAAATATGGATGGAGTCACCCTATTTTGAAACGAAGACTTCACGGAGAATGCCAGGAATTCAGCATTATCCACTTTTGTCTTTCAATGATAATGGTGTTGAAGATAATTGAATCTCACTGGCCTGGTCTTGGACCACCTCTCCGGTGGTGACAAACATAAAAGATTTAAAACTTTGGCAATGTCCAGAGGTTAAATGAAATGTGAGAATTGAAAAAGTCTAAAAATTCATAAATTGAATTTAGGTAGTTAAGAGAAGAATATTCTTAGGACTTTTAAAATTAGAGTGTGGCTCTTATTGTTCGATCTCTTGAATGGCCAGATGTTGGTGGTTGTCAATAATATTGAAGAATATTTCTGAAATTGTTTTTTCCAGTACTTTTTGAGAGGTAGCAGGGACATGGATCTTTGAATATCATTGTTTCTCATGAACCAGCTGGTATTTGTCTAATCGTCATATTTTATTGAGTCCATGATTTTGTATTATTGAGCATACGCCCATATTTTGCAAGCATAAGTGAGCATAGGCACATACGGGCCAGAGGTGAAAATCATATGCTCGGTTTCTTGCTTTAAGTGGATAAAATCTTCTTAATGTCTCTTCTGTATTTTTGTTTGGCATATTTAAAAATGAAAAGTCCAGTTTAGAAGAAGATAAATTGGTCTATTTGTTTTTGTAAAGATAAGTTGGTTTATGAGGTAATGGCCGGTTTTTTTATATTTTTAATTCTTGCCGAAGAAGACTGCTTCGGTTTTGTTGATGATAAGAGCAATTTTGCTCTTTTGTGTTTCAAATGTAATGGAAGAACTTTTCAGACTACTTAATTATTGGTTGATTTCGATTGCTCAGTTTCGAACCAAGATCCCAAAAGCACAATATTTACTAGCCATTTCTGACTTTGAACAGGAATTGAAAATAAGTTGTTTTAATTCAGTTTAAAATCATTTAAAACATTTAATTGAAACATAAAAAAAACATAAGTAAATATAGCTTATGCATAGCCTATATCTTAGTAAACAATTTCATCATTAATTTTCAAACAGCAATAAAAAAATAAAGTTGCTAATATTTTTTTTTCAAGAAAATGGTTTAAATTACGTATAATTAATTTAAGCCTTTATCAATAAACGCCTACAAAGATTCGATTCAAAAATTATGTAGCTAAAGAAAACACTTTTATTCAAATAGTCACTTACAAACAAACTTTTCTAATTTACATGTAATTCATTAATTTCTGTTCTTTCTTCATTGCAATTTAATTAGACACAAATCCTCCATCCCTGCTTTTAATGGCGTGTTGAATGGTTGTCTTCCGGTTCCATTACTGGTCGATTAAGTATTTTTTTTTAAAGAGCGGGAACAGCTAATTTTAAGAGCTTCGTCGTATTCAGAACTTTACTAATTAATTCATCAAATATTGTGCTTGTGCACTAATTACGGATTTCCTAGAAATTGGCTTAATCAAAAGCATTTCTACAATTTTCAAAGACTTTATTCAAATTTTAGATTCTATTAAAGCAGAAGGGAGCTTAGGTGAATCAGTATTATAATAAAGAGTGTTTGGTTTAGCTATTTAAAGCTTCAAATATATTAAAATGGTTTTTAATTAAAATTTAATATACTCTACCTTAAAAGTATTTTCCAAGAATTATTTAGTTATAATCAATTCCAAGTCAATGAATAAAAATATTTTTTGAAACGACGTTTTCAGTTGTTGTTAATTGTTTGAAGGATGGGGGACACAACATTTGTCTTTGATATGGAAGAAAAACACTGAACCGTCTTGCCAAAAGGTGGGCAGGACCTCTAGTGACAGACTGGCTCTCTATTCTTAAATTCACTTAAAACATTCAATTAATTAATCTGTATGATTTTAATTTGTAAGAAAAAAAAAGTCATTCCATGCATAAAAACTTTGCAAATAAGGATTATATTTCAATCAGTTTAAAAAAATTTATTAGCATTTTTTTTAAAAAGTTTATTTACGAAAGGTTATTAAAGTGTAAGAAGTAAAAATAATCCAAAATATATTTTACATTAGTTATACTAAGCTTTCAATTCACATTATTTGTGTGCAGAAGATGAAATTATTATGTATCCACAAGCGATTGCCTGAAAACCTTAAATTTTTAACTGATTTTTTTTTTCTCTTTCTTTTTACAAAATAATAAGAAATGCAGCTGCATTTTTGAGCTTCCTAATTATTAAATTTTGTTGATTCTTCTGCCATTATATATCAATTCTTTTCAGATAAACACTGGTAACACAGCTAGTATAAAATAAATACTGAATCCATCATAACACTATATAGAAGGATCAATAACGATGCGTTCAAAACTGTCTTTTTAAAAAACAAAAAGTTTCGTGCACCAGTTGTTTATGTTTGTTGCGCCATTCAAAAGTTGCGTATTTTATTTCGAAGATATCAAGACGGATGGGGCGAAATATATTATCCCCGCCTCGAAATAATGCCTCGAGGTGAACGTGATGCCATTTAGGGAACGTGTTTCGTGATTTTATACATGTTCCTTGAGCTGCTCTGGAATCAATTTGAATTTAGGATATGAATTTTGTTGCGTTCGGTTACATGTCTGAGTATTAAAATAAATTGAATTTTTGCATTCGGTAACTAGGTTGCAACTCCGACTTCAGAATAAATGTAAAAAGAATCCATAAGTTGCATGAAATGTTATTTATATAAACTTTAACTCCATATTTTTTATTGTACAACAATATATTTTATTTATTACAATATATATATATATATATATATATATATTTATAATTTTAAATTTTGATTTATAAGTGTATGTTAAAATGTAACAATTTGAGTGGTTGAATTTAAATATGTAGATAAAGTAATGTTTACAATATTGAAAATAATATGTATCGAATAAAATTAATGCAAAAAAAAAGTTTTAAATATTTTATTTATATTATTATTAGTTTTAAATATTACTTTAATTTGGAACAAGTCAAATTCAGTTAAATATTGGTTCTGTTTAATTTGTTAAGAAATAGGTTGTAAATTAATGAAGCATGTTTATATAGAAATAAGAGAAATATTTTTTTCCATAATTTTTTAAAGCTATTTATTGTTTACAAAAATATGAGTGAAATTTCTGTTTTGACATTTTATTCAATAAAAACCCGCTAATCAAACGGTGTTAATCGTAATTAAAGTTATTCAATTGTTAGCGATAAAAGCCAAATTATAGATTTTATAAATTAAAACCTTTTAAAGAAAATAAAAGGAATCTGGTTAATAATAATAATAATTTATAATTATTTTAAAAACGTATATTACATTAAAAACTCAAAATCATAGTTGTCCAAAATATTAAAGAATAAGTCCTCTAAGTAACATATGATTTAAATGTGTGATTAACTTATTATACTTCATTAGAAAATAAATATTTAAAACAAATATTAAACTCTAAACATCTAAAATGAATGACAAAAAAATTGAAAATACTCCTTATTCTAAAAGCTATTAAGAACTGCCAAGCTAATCTGACTATTTGACTGCAATGGATACCAGCCCACTGCGGCATAGAAGATAACGAAAAAGCTGACCAGCTGTCAAGAAAAAAAGTCACCGATCATTCAAATTTTTGATGATGAATTCCCCTTTCAACAATGTAAGATTATTCATTAAATCAACCCTCAAGAACAACATAGATGTAGAAATTTCGGACAGAAATTCCCAAAAGTCTTGGTGGAACAGTATTTCAAATCTTTCTGACTGGCCTAGGTTGAAGGTAGCTGCGGAGATTCATCTCGTAACTAACCACGATTTCCTTGTTAGACATTTACACCGCATAAATGTACTTGGAGTTCTTTGCTGCTGGCTTTGTATCCTTCGGGAACTTATGGACTGTGATCACCTTCAACGTTGTCCGAGTTCTCTGGTTCTCTGCCTCATCTTTGTCTCTGTCTTGCTGAAACAAGATTATTATTATAGAAGACACTGGGAGGGTAGTAGACGAATGGGTCCATAGACTTATCTTCTGTTGCAATTTGCCATTTTATATTGTTTTTTTGTTCTGTTCTATATGACACCAGTTGCGACTTTTGCACCCGCCATAAGAAATTAAAAAAATTTCCAATTATATTCATATATTTTTGAATGTCGTTTATAAAAGTTATTTCATATTAAGTATTTTATTAAGTAGTACTAGTTTAAACTTCTTATTATTACCTTTATCATATAAGACCACAGTTGAAAATAACCTACGTACATATTTAAGTAATTTTTCAAATGTAAATCATTGGAGAAACATATTTAAATAGAATTTATAAATGTTTCCATATTTTTTAACTAAAAACAAATTGGCGTTGCCAATCGGAGTTAAAAAAATTGGATAGATTTAAAGAAGAAATTTTCCGCCTCACAAAACAACTCATTTTTTTTTTACAAATAAAACAAATACTTAAACACTATTCATCTATTTCCTGAATAAATATATTCAGATCTCGTCTCTGAAAATCTTTTTTATCCATTACCTTAACCACAATAAGAATAGTTTCAAAGCACCTAATCAATCGGAAATATAAAAGAATGGACGTATACACAGAGAAAAATTAATTGTAATGATGCCCATCCTGAGACAACAGAACAAAAAGAACCGATAACAAAATAAAGCAAAAAAATTCAAAGAAAACAAAACAATTATTTTTTTATCTTTGTGCATTCAATTTTAGGTATATTTTTTCTGTACTTTGCAGCAGCAGAGGGAATATTTTTCTTGTATTTGTTGTACTTATTACCTTTGTACTTGTAGTACTTATTAATTTTGTACTTGAAGTACCTATTACCTTTGTATTTGTCGTACTTAATATCTAGTAGTATCCATTACATTTGTACTTGTAAAACTTATTGCCTTGTAGTACATATTAGCACATTGTACTTGTAGTACTTATTGTCTTACAGTACATAATAGTAAATTGTACCTGTAGTACCTAATATCTTGTAGTATCTGTAATTGTACTTGCAATACTTATTACCATGGAGTATATATTAGTATCTTGTACTTGTAGTTGCTATTAAGTTTCTACTTTTAGTACCTATTATTTTTGAACTTGTAGTACTTCAAGTAGAAATGTAGCACTTTTACATGTAGTACCTATTACATTTGTACTTGTAGTACATAATGCCATGTAGTACCTATTACCTATGTATTTGTAGTACTTAATACCTTGTAGTACCTATTATCTTTATCACATAAGCCTATAGTTTAAAAAACAATCTGCGAATACAATTAGAAAATTTTTCAAAAATAAATTTTGGGAGAAACATATTTAAATTGAATTTGCAAATGTCTGCTTTTTTAAAATAAAAAAAAATCAAACTTTCCACCTCACGATACATCTTATATATTTTTTACAAATAACACAAATGTTTAAACAACATTCATTTATTTCCTGAATAAATATATTCAGATCTCGTCTCTGAAAAATTTTTATCCATTACCTCAACCACAATAAGCCAGTAGTTTCAAAACACCTAATCAGTCGGAAAAATAAAAGAATGGACGTTTACATAGAGAAAGAATTAATTGTAATGATGCACCATCTTCAGAAAATAGAACAAAAAAGAACCGAAAACAAAACAAAAGAAAAAAATTCAAAGAAAACAATTATTTTTTTTTTTTTAAATATATTTCAGCTTTCTGTTTTAGGTATATATTTTTTCTGTACATTGCAGCAGCAGAGAAAATGTTTACTTGTAAATGATAAGGTTTTAATCCCCAGGAGGAAACTCATAAAAATAAGAGAGTGAAAAAAAAACGACGGGAATAATGTATCGTAGATCATATCGTATCGACAAAATTTTGCAATACCTTGTGGCATCTCTTATCTTTGTATTTGTTGTATGTAATACCTTGTACTTGTAGTATCTAATACCTTTGCACTTGTAGTATTTAATATCTTGTAATATCTATTACCTTTGAAACTTGTAATAGTACATATTACTGCCTGGTACTTGTAGTACCTATTACTATCTTTACTTGTAGTACCTATTACCTTTATGACATAAACACATAATTTAAAAAAAAAAAAAAATCTGCGAATGTAACTATATAATTTTTCAAATATAAATTTTTGGAGAAATATATTTAAATAGAATTTGCAAATGTTTCTGTTTTTTTTAACTAAAACCAAATTGATGTTAAAAAAGTGGAAATGTTTTAAAGATCGCATTTTCCACCTCACAATACATCTCATTTATTCTTACGAATGAAACAAATACTTAAACAACTATTCATCTATTTCCTGAATAAGTAGATTCAGATCTCGTCTGAAAACTTTTTTATCCATTACCACAACCACAATAAGCCCGTAGTTTCAAAGCATCTAATCAGTCGGAAAAATAAAAGAATGGACGTATACATAGAGAAAGAATTAATTGTAATGATGCCCCATCTTCAGACAACAGAACAAAAAGAACCGAAAACAAAACAAAACAAAGATAAAAATTCAAAGAACACAAAAAATCTTTTTTTTTTTTTTTTTTTATCTTTTCTGCATTCAGTTTTAGGTATATATATATATTTTTTTCTGTACTTTTTTTGCAGCAGGAGAGGGAATATTTTCTTTTGTAAATGATAAGTTTTTATCCCCAGGAGGAAACTCATAAAAACAAGAGAGGACGAAAAACGACGGGGAATAATGTATCGTAGATCGTATCGTATTGACAAAATTTTTCACATCATAAGCATCAAAGGGTGTGGAGGTCCTGATAAAAGAAGCAAAGGGGTGTCCTTATTTTTTCGGACATTATTTATTTTTAGATACATAAATACTTACTGTAAGGGTATGATAGTTTGATGATATGCTCAAGATTGAGGATAAAATAAAGCGAATATTTCATTTATATAGATTTACTTTTCAGCTTCATATACTCCATAAAATACAGTTTAATTTTAGTTTTTTTTTTCATTTCAATATGCTTCGTGATGTTTGTTTGTTCTATAAACTATAAATGTTTTATTTGACTTTTTTACTATTTTTGGTTTGTGAATATTGCCTTGGAAAAATAGTGAAGAGTTAGATAATAGAGAAAAAGTCAGTGTTAGAAAAATAGAGAAATTCCGGTAAGAGTTTTAGGTAGAACCCCTAACACTTATATTGATTGAAGAATACCTGAAAACTCCATATAAATTAATCAAATGTTAGAGCAAAACAAATCGTCATAATCGCTGTTTGTTTTATAAAATAATATTTTTAATAATACTTTGATAAAAATATTTTTTTTTTTTCTAAATAAAGCTATGTTGCTTCAAACGGTTTTTTTTTTTTTTTTGTATGAAATTTTGCAAATTGCGTATTTCTGATATGAAATAATTTTATCGTTATTTTTTTAATCAAGGACTTTCAAGATGTAATTTGATTTTTTTTTTTTATTTTGATGTATAAAATATAATAAAAATTAAGCTGAGCTCAACTGATAGTATTTATAATTTTAACTTATTAACTGGTGTTTTAATTTTTGTAACAGATTCAGTTACATTTCTCTGTATATGATCGTAATTATTTTTATTTCTTAAACTATTATTTAGTAATAAATAAATATTTTATAATTATTTATGGTATTCATTATTGTTATATTTTATATTAAAATACGACATTTTAAAATAGAAACTTCTTTTGATAATATTTAGATTTCTCAAAACTTCATTTCTTTTTGTACATTAAATTAAATTTGAAATTAAAAGAATTTTATTTTTGGATTTTAAATATCTTAAAAAAATTTCTAATAAAAACTTGCCAAATATTTTATATATTATTGGTTTTCATTTAAAAAAAAATCGCAAAATGTCGTAATTTCTTGTAATAAAATGGGAATTTAATGAACTGTTAAAAAATATATATATATATTTATTAAACAGTGATTTACAAAATGGGCACAAAAGAAAGACAAAATCTTGTTTCCTCCACACACACATAAATATATATATATATATATATATATATATATGTGTGTGTGTGATTTCCATCTCTATGGAAGTATTACCACATCTATCAATTATATGTGTAGTATCCGCGAAAAGCACGTGTCATACTTAATAGTGTGATGTTTACAAACTAACTTCGAAAAAATTGATGGCTTGAAGAAGGTAGGTTTAATGCAGTGATAAGTCTCATTCAGAGAGAATTAGAAATGCTGCCTGAATAATGGTGGAAAAATCTGCTAAATTGGACTCAAGTTTAAAGAAAGTTCTGGTAATCAGTATTCATTGTAATATCATCACGAGGAAATGCTTAACCAATTAACATCTATGTGGTCTAACATTATCTTGGGACATGTCAGTGAATTCCTTCAAGAAGTGGCTGCCACATGCATACACTCTAACCAAATTGTCTTTTTTATGGATGTGATTAGATTAATAGCTGTTAAAATGCTGCCTGAGTAACAATTAGCTTAAGTATACAATTTTATTCTGTGTTTCTACCTTAAATTTTGAAAACTATTTAGTTTACAATAATGATTTATTTCTAAAGAATAAATATTTGTTTACATACTGAAAATTTTTTTGTGATTGGTAAAAAAAAAACGTTATACAGTAAATATTTTACTTTGAGTTACAATTAAAAATTTTACTTTCGAGTTAAATTAAAAAAAAAATATTAATTAATAGAAGGCAAACATTAAACTTTATGTTAAACACTCAATAAAAATCGGTTAAGGACACAAAGTGCAATAATAAATATAAAATAATCAAAACTACAATTGAAACTATTTTTAAAGTAAAGTTTAATTTTTAGAGAAAGAATAAAAACTTTAATTTAGAAATTATTTAGAATTAAATCTCATAAAATTCTAATTTGCATAATTATTATTCAAAAGTCAATTATCTCATATGATTAAAAATTGATAATTTTTGAGTTCATTATAAGTTTTTTTAAAAATCGAAAGAGTTATCACTGTTTTTTTACGTAGACTTTCATTTTTTAATTTTACAATACTTACTTCCTGATTATTGTTGATAGAAATTGGTTTAAGGCCATATAAAGATGTACGAAGTTAAATATTTAGAAGATGTAATTTTTTATATGCGTATATATTTCCATATTAGTTTGGGGAATAAATAACGGCAAGTATTGATACATGGGCTAATGTTCATTAATAATAAATAATAAAAATAAGATTAAATTTTTGAACTGTAAACAACTTCTCTAACCTTAAGGAATAAAAATTTTGAATTAGAAATCTGTTTAATAGTTAAAGCCATTTTTTAATTATTCATCTAATAGATAAAATAATTATAAAGCCATATCTCTGCGCATTTATCCCTATTATAATTGATAAACTATAATTGAATCCTATTTTATTATTAAAATTGATTTTTGCCAAAGATTTAGCTCGTTTGAGCTTAAAAATGAGCAATTGAAAATCCATTGAAGATAAACTTTTAAGGTCTACATCTAAACAAAATTATAATTTGAAAAGAATTATCGCAGCGAAAGTAAAGGACTGGAGATGTTGAGGCAAAATTGAAATAAGGTTATTTTGAATCACTTTGTATAGTGGTATAGTGTATAGTGGAGGGATGTTTAAATACTCTTTAGAAATCTCTACCCACCATTAAGATCATATTTGTTTCTTCTCGTAAATATTGACAATGGATGATTTTGACATTTTAAATTGATGAGGAACACATCTTGATATACATCGAGGCCTAATAATTGCACAGAATAAACAACCATGTACTACTCTTTTCGTGAAAAGAATGATGCTTATTAATTACCTTACTTTAAACCATGTCAATCGTAATATATAAAAAAACTATATTTAAATCCATGTATATGAATTTACATTCCACCATATATATTAAGCTGATTTGTATACGTTCATTTACTGATTTTATGTCCTTCAAAGACATTGACTTCCAAGTTACTTTTTTAAAATAGTAATGCATTGGGAGTAATTTGGTGTTTGGAAGGTATCGGGATACATTATCACTTTAGTCTCTCTTAAAAATTATCGTGCAATAGAAATATGGTTGAAAAGTTTACACCATTACCTCTGAAATTTCTAAGACTTTGTTTTAATGAAACTGTATGAATCCCATTACATATAATTTAATCGACATGAGTAAATTTACTTTCATTGATATTCGAAGGTATTTAAATTAAATGAAAAACATTTGTTAGTCTGCGATGTTTCTCAAATGTCATCTCTGGAGAATGTTTTTTTATATATTTTTTTAATTCTTCAATTTGCTGTTTACAACTCGGTTGCAGAGTTTTGAGTTTAACATGGCGATCCCACGGTGACACTGATCCTGTAACATACGAGTATTTAGAGCACCAGAAGAATGAATCCTTTTAAATTCTTGTTTCTGCTAAAAAGGTGTGGCTCCAAAAGTTTTGACATCTGTGTAGAAATGTTTATTCTTAAATCAAATGCAAATGCTTGATCCCAAGTTTTCAAACATCTAAGTAGATATATTTGGTGCCGAAAGTTCAAACATCTGCGTAGAAATCCTTCTTCCTAAAAGTTTTTTCCTCATTAAAAATTCTTAGAAATGCTTGATCCCAAATGTTCTTACAATTACAAAGAAATCCTTCCTCCTAAGAGTTTTATATCTGCGAAGAAGTTTCGTTGAGAAAGTTCTTTTATTTACCGAAAAATTTCGAAAATTCAGTTGTTTTTGTATCTCATTAATTTTTAGAATTTTTTTTTTTTTTTTTAATTTAAGTCTTTAGATTATTTATCTTTTAACTTACTAAATAAACGGATAAAAACAAACATATGGATAAGCAAATGAGTTTTAGCATAAATTGAAATAACTTTTTCTCTCTTGTATCACTCAAATTGGTAAAGTAACTCTTTCCCACATATATAAAAATGTATTCTACAACAAAGATAAAAGCATGATTTTATTGCTTTGTAATGCGCATCCTTTTTTTTTTTTATGCGAGGCCTCATTTCTAATTACACATTAAACTTTCAATTAAATAGTAGATCCATTATTCAATCTAAATTCAGCATTTAGTCCAACTTGATTCATAAAAAAACATGAATTGCCTTATGCAAATGCCTGGTGCGTTTGTCTTTATAAATAAACATACTGATTTGAGAATCCTCAAATTTTCTCTTCGTTTCCTTTGTGAAGACTAATGACAAAATCCTCGAACTTAAGTAGCAAAGAAACTGTGCCCTGTTTTCGCAGATAGCCATACCGAATTTTTCTTGTTTAATCTAGTTAATTACAGACTATTACGGCTCATTAGATTTGGCTATTTACTCCTTAATGAAGTTCTGTTCCGCCGCAATTGTTCTCAAACGTTTTATCCTCTCACAATAGGTCGTTTGTGCGCCTGTAGTGTTCTTTACCTTCTCGCGGTATTCTTCATTCAAGGAACATAATCGCTGCAGGAGCTAATTTAATGAGAACTATCCGTTACGCCTGCTAAATAGTTGGAGTCAGCTAATAACAGGTTTATTTTCAAAAGCAATAATTTTGTATTTTGAGTATCTTGGGGGACATAAACTGAGCTTGTTACTGAAAAAAAGAAATTTTGTGTCTTTATTTGAAATCGTGCTATAAAATAAAAAGAAATTTTCATCGGTATTTTTTAATAAAATTATTGCGTAGGCAAATTTAGTATGTAGGAACTCATTTGCATTATTGTTTTACAAATTTGTGAAAAACGAAACAATACAGAAATAAAGAAAATTTCAATTTTATATCATTAATTGCCATAATACTGAATTGAATAAAATGCTGCCTTATAACACTGATGATTTAAATCATTTTCTAGTGCAGTCGTTCTCAAAGGGTTCACTGTTTAATTCTATAATTTTATAAAATGCAAAAACAAATATACAAATTTTCTAGAATTTGCAATGTACATAAGTTTAATTTTTATATTTCGTGTACATTTAAATTTCTCTGGCGTTCAATACCACAGTTTTCGGGTTCGAATCCCGGTGGTACCATGGATATTTGTAATGGTTCGGAATACATTTTAAACTGTAGGTCAAAGTCTAACATGACTGTAGTTCGTTGCGGGTATTGCTGACAACCCTACTGCGTATAAAGAAGGCATCTCATTTTTCGAAATCTACCAGTAGCCAGGGCCTTGGCCAACAATGGGGTTATGGCGCCAATGACATTAATAATTTAGTGAAAAATGTATATCAATAAAGGTGTAAAAATAAATATTAAATCATGGACATAAATATGAAATTCAGAAAATGACCATACATAAAATGCATTCTATAATAAAGATAAATGCATGATTTTACCTTATAATACGCATCCTTTTTATTTATAATACACATCCTTTTATTTGTTTGAAGACTCATTTCTAATTACACAATCAACCTTTCATTCAATATTAGATCCACTCTTCAATTCCAGTTCAGCATTTAGTCCAATATGATTCATATAAAAAAATCTTAGTTTGCTTTATGCAAATGCCCGTATGTTTGCCTTTATAAATGAACATACTTATTGAGAATCCTCAAACTTTGTCTTCGTTTCCTTTGTGAAGATTAATGACAAAATCCTAGAACTTAAGTTGAAAAGAAACTGTGCCCTGTTTTCGTAGATAGCCATACCGAATTTTTCTTGGTTTAATCTAGTTAATTACAGACAATTACGGCTCATTAGATTTGGCTATTTACTCACTTAATGAAGTTCTGTTCCGCCGCAATTGTTCTCAACGTTTTATCCTGTCACAATAGGTCGTTTATGCGCCTGTAGTGTTTTCTTTACCTTGCGGTATTCATCATTCAAGGAATATAATCGCTGCAGGAGCTAATTTAATGAAAACTATCACTTACGCCTGCTAAATATTCGGAGTCAGCTAATAACAGGATTATTTTTCAAAAGCAATAATTTTTGTATTTTAGGTATCTTGTGGACATAACTGAGCTTGTTACTGAAAAAGAATTTGTGTGCTTTTATTTAAAAACATGTAATACAATAAAAGAAATTTTCATTTGTATTTTTAAATAAAATCATTATGCAGACAAATTTAATATGCAGGTAAACTTTCTTACGTTATTTATTTCTTTCAAATTTCGGAAAATAAAGCTGTATAGAAAGGAATAAAAATTTCAACCTTATCTTATTAATTAATATAACATTGAATTGTATAAAGTGCTGCATTATAAAATGATAATTTAAGTGATATTCTATTCCAGTCGCTTTCAAAGCGTGCGCCATAGAAGATTTCAGGCAGCACCCAGTGGTATTCTAGAGAAATATATTTCTAGATATCAAAATAGATGTAATTTCTTTTTTCCTCGACTGAATTTTATTCGAAAACTCTCTTTGAATGGGAATAGTTATATGTAGGTGAACTCTTTTACATAATATGTTTTTTTATTTTCAAATTTATGAAGAAAAAATTGTACAGAAATAAAGAAATTTTCAATTTTATATTACTAATTAGAATAATGCTGAATTAAATAAAATGCAACCTTATATAGATATTTGATTTAAATCATTTTCTATTCTAATCGTTATGAAAGGGTCTGTTCTACTCTACAGTTTTTGAAATGCAAAAAAAATAAACAAAATTTGCAATGCACATAAGTTTAATTTTATATTCCGTTTACAATTAGTTTAGTGAATAATGTATATAAATAAACGTGTAAAATAAATATAAAATCTTGGACATTAAATATTAAATTCAGTGAGTGCTCATACATAAAACACATTCTACAATAAAGATAAATGTGTGATTTTACTTCTTTATAATGCGCATCCTTTTATTTGTATGCGATGCCTCATTTCAAATTACACAATCAGCCTTTCATTCAATATTAGATCCATTCTTCAATTCGAGTTCAGCATTTAGTCCCATTTGATTTATAAAAAAAAAAGCATAGATTGCTTTATGCAAATGCCAGTGTGTTTGCCTTTATAAATGAACATACTTATTTGAGAATCCTCAAACTTTCACTTCATTTCCTTTCTGAAGACTAATGACAAAATCCTAGAACTTAAGTTGCAAAGAAACTGTGCCCTGTTTTCGTAGATAGCCATACCGAATTTTTCTTGGTTTAATCTAGTTAATTACAGGCAATTACGGCTCATTAGATTTGGCTATTTACTCACTTAATGAAGTTCCGTTCCGCCGCAGTTGTTCTCAAACGTTTTATCCTCTCACAATAGGTCGTTTGTGCGCCTATAGTGTTCTTTACCTTCTCGTGGTATTCTTCATTCAAGGAACATAATCGCCGCAGGAGCTAATTTAATGAGAACTATCAGTTACGCCTGCTAAATACCCGAGTCAGCTAATAACAGGATTATTTTTCAAAAGCAGTAATTTTGTATTTTAGGCAACCTGGGGAGATGACTGAACTTGCTACTGAAAAAGAAATTGTGTGCTTTTATTTGAAATCATGTAATACAATAAAATAAATTTTCATCGGTATTTTTAAATAAAATTATTACGTAGATGAAATTGTTTCCTGATTTTTTTTTTCAAATTTGAGAAAAACAAAGCTGCACAGAAATAAAGAAATTTTTAAACTTATCTTACTAATTATCATAACATTTAGTTGAATAAAGTACTGGCTTATAAAGATTTTGATTTAAGCCAGATGTGGCCAACACAAATGATCTTGTGGGTCACTTTGTAAATGCATCCTAACTTCGCTGGACAGCATATAAAATTATATATTCCCCTATTAGATTTAGACCCACATTAGACATTTTTACATTCATATTACAACCTGTTATATTAGATGTTCCAAGATGCGCGCGCATCATGAGTTCACAGAATATAATTTAATTATTTTTGAACTCGTAAAGTAAAACAGGCAATATCTCATATATTCGCACGAATAGTATTTTAAAATCAAAGTTATAATTTCGCCAGTTAATGTTTGAATATATGGATGCACAAATATTGTATTTTTTTAATACATTGGTCACTAGTTTGACCAATAAAATAAATAAATTTTATAAAAGTGTGATAAATGTAAGGGCAGCAGAAAAATGTTCGAGACAGGCCCACGGTTTGCCCAACACTGATTTAAGCCATATTCTATTCCCAGTGGTTCTCAAAGAGTGCGCGCTAGAAAAATTCTGGTTAACCCCGGTGGTATTTCAGAGAAATATATGGTCAAATATAAAAATAAACGTACTTTTTTTTTTGTCAATTTTCCATTCAAAGACAGCTTTCGTTACAAACAACTAACCTTTCTAGTCACTTTTCATCTTGCTACTGCTAATAAAATATTGCCAAACAGCAATAATGCACCAAAGAAGATTTTCCAGAAACTAAGTAAGTAAATGTCATCGTTGGCTACTAGAAAGGCTAGCGTTTATGAGATTTTGAAAAAAAAAACCCATATACTTCCTGTCAGAATCTGCCCTCTGTAATTAGTAGTAGGCAGAGTTGATCATTTAGTAATAAAACTGTGAGGTGTTAGTAGTGGTGGCCCATTTCTGAGATATTTGTATATACTGGACCTACAAATATTTGCAGATTTTTATTAGATAACCACAATTCTATTCTATAGTTTTCTAACATGTGAACATAATTTACATAATTTGCAATGTATGTAAGTTTTTTAATTTTTATATTTAATTAAGTGAATAATATATATATAATAAACATGCAAAATAAACATTAAATCATGGACGTTCAATGTGAAACTCAGTACTGTTATGAATACGGTTCAATTAAGATTTTTTTTACAAATTTCCCTAATACATAGCAATATTTATGTATTCAATATACCCGACTGGTGGCTGAGTGGCGCTCTAGTGTGCCTTAGGGTGGAGATGCATCCTCTGACGGCTCTGCTTTAGACACTATTTCAAAAAAGAAATGACTTGAGAACGTTTATGATCTTCAACATCTTGCTTTGTTAGTCGAACTACCTGGTGAAAGTTTCCGGGTTTCTTCCCATAGGATAAGTGTAGCTACCCCTAAAAGTCTTACCTGAAGACACGCTGTCCCTATGTCTTCAGCAACAAAGAGCCAAATCAGACTTCTACCTACTGCTGCTCCATCACAAAAGAAGCTTCTCTTACCTTTCCCTCCTTCCATAAGACCACATGGATTATTGGATTTTATCTAGATGTTGCTATCAACCAAGTGGGATAAGGAACAACGACAACATGTATTCAATATATTTAATTATCTTACAATTATAAGAAAATGCTTCTGATAAAATCAATAAAGGTTTAATTTCATTTAAATCTCAAAATTCATTCAATATTTTTATTTTTTGTATTTCAAAAAATAATAGTTTATTTTTCTTAAATCACTTAAAAATTTAAAAATGATAAATTACAAAAAATGAAATCAAAGAATATTAAGCTACAGCATTTTCGCCTTAAATTTCACAAAAACATTTACATTTTTGTTTCTCTTAATTAATTTTACAACATGTAATTTTTTTTTTTCAAATTCTTTATTTAATATTTTTTAAATTTATTATTAGAATACAAAAAAAAATTTTTTCAAATTTTAATACGTTTATTTAAATTAATAATAAATTTCTCATAGCCTAAAGCAAATTTTTTCATTAAATTTATACTAGAAATAATTTTTTCATCAAATGTGTACCAAGAACCAGAAACAATGTAACATATTTTAAACCATTAAATCAGATTATGATTTAAAACATTAAAAAAAATAATTATATTTATTTTAGAAATATTTAACATTCAAATTCCCAGAGTCATTATTGATAGATAGAAAAAAAACAGAATAAAAAGGGTTTTTTAAATATATCCATTATAAAAAAATAGCAATATATGTATGCGTTACAGTTATGCATATATTTGCATACATTATTCAAATATTTGAGGGTTTTTTTTTTCACATATTCCAAAAAATGATGTTTCAAAATTTTATAAACTGTACTTTTTAATATGTACATATAAGGTTCTTAATCTTCAATCTTTAAAGCTAAATGTATCTTACTCAGAGGTTAATTAAAGCGGCAAGAAAAGTTATATATAAAAAAAAAAAAAACGTTTTGCAAATATTTTTTTCATCATCTCCATTTATTCCCTTAAATCAAGTGGATTGATCAAAAGAAAAATATATTTTTAATCAAACTTGAAAAGATGAAACAAATTAATGGAAGTCTCATCGGAATTTTATGAAAAAAAATCTTTGGAAATCTAAATAAAAATGTAAAAAAGTTATTTTTTTTTAAAAAATAAAAGCATTTAAAATAAAATCAATTAAGTGTCTGTGTGTTCAAATGATATGAACTATAAAAAATTTCCTTCATACAAATTACAGTTTCTTTTTTTTTTATATTTTAAAAGAGCGGACTAAAACTTCAGAGCAATGTAAAAAAAAAAAAATCATTGGTAAAAAATATGGAGTCCCTCATCTATTTTGTGTATTTTGTGACTGAGAGGTAAAAAAACAAAACTCATTATATAACTCAATATCAATACATATGTATATTATATAATATAATTTTAAAATGTGTCAATAGACTTAGTACAATTACATTATTATAATAATTTATAAAATTACATTGCCATATATTATCTTAATAATATATGGTAATGTTCTCCTTCCTTTGTAAAAAATAATTTACTTTTTAGTAATTAATAATCAACTTTAAAAGGTATGGAACTTTCAGAGTAATGTTTGTAGTGGCACCTCTAAATAACATCAGGGCATTTTTTTATACGTTAGCTGATATAATTTTACAATGTGCCCAATAGACTCTGTAAAATTATATTGTTATTATATTTTATAAAATTACGTTGCCATATATCATCGTGATGTATGACAATGTTTTCCTTCATATGTAAACAATATAAGTATTCTTGTGTAATTAATCATTAACTTAAATGTATGAAACTTTTGAAACTATGTTTTGTAGGTATACCTCTAAAAAAAAACGCCAGGATTTTTATATGTTAGCTAATATAATTTTACAATGTGTTCCAACAGTCTTTGTAGTGTTGTATTGTTATTATAGTTTAAAAAATTACATTTTCATATATTATTGTAATATATGACAATAGTGTATGGCAATGTTTTCCTTTCATGTGTAAAAATATAAGTATTCTCTAGTAGTTAATAATAAAATTATAGGTATGAAATTGTTGGAACAATGTTTTGTAGTTATACCTCTAAATAAATGCCAGGATATTTTTGTATGTTAACTAATATAATTTTAAAACATTTCCAACAGACTTTGTAAAGTTATATTGTTATTACAATTTATAGAAATACATTTGCAAAATATTATTGTATTATATGACAATGATAGAATAATCCATTAAAAATAATAATACTATATAAAATAATAATCCAATAAAAAATAATTCAGTTTTTTTCAGTAATTAAAAAGCAACTTTAAAAAAGGTATGAATCTTTTAGAGCAATGTTTTATAGTTGTACCTCTAATAAAGATCATTGAACTTTTTGTGTTAGCTATTATAATTTTACAATAGGTCCAACAACTAATTTGTAAAATTACATTATTATTATATTTTATAAAATTAACTTGCCTTATATTATCGTAATATAGGACAATAACATATGGCAATGTTTTAATTTTTGTGTAAAATTATAAGTAGTCTTGGGTAATTAATGATCTTTATGTGTAGTATGTAACTTTTGGAGCAGTGTTTTGTAGTTATACCTATAAAAAAATATCAGGACACTTAGCAAATATAATTTTAAAGCAATGTCCAACAGACTTTGTAAAGTTATATTGATATTATAGTTTATAAAATTACATTACCATATATTATTGTAATATATGACATTAAAAAATGGCAATATCTTCCTTTCCCGTTTTAAAATTAACCCATTTTTTTTTTAGTAAATAATAATCAACTTAAAAAAGGTATGAAACTTTACAGCAATGTTTGGTAGTTGTACCCCCAAAAACATCAGTTTATTTTTTTTATATGTTAACTAATATAATATATATATATATATATATATAGTAAGTAATGCTTTTTCCAAGATTCATTCGTCAGTATGTAATTCACGACACTCAGACAAGTATTATATTCAACTGTGAGGGTAGCATTTAGAAAACACATACATCTACAATCTTTGAAACGGTGCTGTAAACAGCAATAGGTTTTGTGCTACTAAAAGATGGATTTATTTTATTCATTTTTTCAGTTTAAGGCAGGATTCAGATTGAAATATGATATGAATTTTTATGATTTGGAATTTTATCCATATTTGTAATGAAGTAAAATATTTACTAAGAAACAGTTTTATGTATTTAGGTATAAGGGCACATTGTAAAATTATATTATCTAACATATAAAAAAAACTTTCTTTTTATCTGTACATCTCCATATCTTTTTACAACTATAAAAGAAAATCAATATACATATATCTATTATATATATAAAAAAAAATATAGCGAAGTAAATTAACTCCTAAAGCAATGTAAAAAAAAATACAGTCAATCTTTTTAAACGTGCCGTAAAGAGTAATACAGTCAACTAAAACATCTATTATATGTATTTTTTGACAGGAATTGAAAAACTGATGATTTGGGTGTACTAAAAAAACTCAATATTTATATGCAGTATTGTTTTTTTTTCCAAGATTCATTCATAAGTATGCAATTCACGAAACAGAGACAAGTATTATTTTCAACTATGGGTACTACTTAAAATGCTGGCTTAGAAAAGACATACATCGTCAATCTTTCAAACGTGCCGTAAAGAGTAATGAGTTTTGTGCTACAAAAAAAGATGGATTTATTTTAATCATTTCTTTCAATTAAGGCAAGAGTCAGATTGAAATATGACATGAATTTCTATGATTTTGAATTTTATTCAGATTTGTACTAAAGAAAATATTGTAACAGACACATTGTAAAATTATATTAACTAACATATAAAAAAAAAAAATATTCTGACGTTTTTAGAGGTACAACTAGAAACAATGCTCTGAAAGTCTATCTTTATAATGTTAATTATTAATTACTAAATAATACTTTATATATATTTTTTTCTTTTTAAAGAGGAAGTAAAACTTCAGAGCCATGTAAAAACTCTTTGGTAAAAAATTCTCTAGTTCGGAAAACTCCAAGGTGTATGAGTTAAATCTGAATTAAATCTGAATTAATCTCTCTCCATTAAATCTGAACAAACACCTTAGTAACGGCATCTGGGAGGTTCGCAGACTCTGATCTATTTTCATTTTTGAAGGACTTTTCTCCCTAAGAATTTCTTATGTTCACCTGTGTTACAGGCATGAAAGCTTTATCCAGCATCCCTAAATCGGAAATTCAATGTGTTGTTAGAGAGTTTTTGCATAACGTTTTTTTTATCGTCCGGTATTTTTTCTCCCTATCGCTCATGCTCATAGGAAACTGTCACGCATGCTCATAGGAAACATTATTACAGATACGCATGCGCAATTTCCTATGCGCATGCGCGCTAGCAAGAAAAAATATCGAATCGAATGATTAAAAAAAACGTTATGAAAAAATCTTTTTTTTTTTATCCTAATAGACCATATCGACCCTTTTATAAAACATAATATTCTTTTTTATTATTTGTATTTCCCACTGGCGCTCGAGGCCACAGGTTCCGTTTTCGAGCTCCATCGGTACCGTGGATGTTTGTAGCGGCTCCGAATCCAATTTAAATCGTATGTCACAGTCTAATATGACTGCAGAGAGTAAGACTGACAAGCTTATCACGTAAAAAGAAAACTGTCTAGAAATCTGCAAGTGAGCAGACATTCTTTTAAGATTCATCCCGGCCTTTTGTGAAATATTTAGGAAAGAGTCCCCAATTTATGAAGATTTAGCCACTAGCAAAAGACGCATCCCGGCCGAAACCCCAATTTATGTAGGGTTGCACCGGTTTCAACTGATGCATCCCGACCGAATCTACAGTTTTGTTAGGCTTCTCTACCAGTCTAACAAAACTTGAACTTTTGCAGTGGGTGTCTACGGGATTTTACAGACACAATAAAAGTCCTGCCTTTTCTTTAAAGAAATCCATTTAATTGGTTCTATAATTCACAATAATATTTACATTGGTTATTAATCAAGCGCCAAACATCTCGCTCCTCTCTCGTTGTTCGTCCGCATCCTGCCAGGGTTCTCTTCCGCGCCCATCTGCGGGGTTTTCTTCTCTCATCCACGGGGATCCGCTCCCCTCTCGTGGGGTCAGAGTTCAAAGTTCAATACACCCCACGCTGTAAACAGCTCTGTCAAAGATGTAAGGTGTCGCTGGTGTTTTCGACCATCACCTATCTTCACAACATTACGAGCAACATATTTCCCGTACGTTGGCGAAGAACAACATTATTTTCTACTTTATTCCCAGAATTTACTTTTACATCACTCTTAACCTCAGATATGGGCAATAGCAGCTTTTACCTTTCTTCTGCTCCGTACGATACAAATCCAAAATTACCTTTTATTGTATCAACGATATCGTGTATTTTGCTCTGACAGTTTTTAATGTTAACAGCGCATCCATCCTTCGCTACTCCCCTTTGAAACTGATCTACATCTTCCCTTTGCGGAAACTCATGCTTATCTTCTAAACTAAAAGTAGCTCTACCTTTTCTTCTCTAGTAATACCAAATTTACCCTCAACCAAATTTTCAATATTTTTACCATGAAATACTACAGCCGATTTTTCTAAATGGGTTTCTTGACAAGGATCAGAACATCCTAAATGTTTAATAACACTACTCAAGACCTCAGGTTTAACGACTTCTCTAGGTAACATTCTAACATGCGTAGGATACACTTTGTCGTCTTTCGACATAATTCTCCCTAGATGTATCAATGGTTTCAGTTACATCTGAATTACACGAAGAAATAGGATCTGTGGGTTTATTTTGTTTTTCCTCTCTATCAGGGAGTCTATTCCCAACCTCCGTGTTTGAGTTTCCGAACACGTAATCCGGACCTTTTGAGCATTATTTGTAATTTTTAACTTCAAATTCATTTTTACGACGTCATTCGTCTTCGTCTTTCTTCGCATTCCTCTCATTAATAATCGTGCTTAACAACTCCCCTACAAAATCCCTCATCATAATTGTCGCTTTTAAGAATAGCATTCCTATAATGGATAATTCTAAAATCGGGATTTGTAGATATACCTAGTTCTCTACACAATATGCACAATTCCTCTTTTAAACCCTTGGCTACATAAGCCATTTTAAATTTCTAGAATTTATATCTTCAAAACAAACAATAGCAATAAATCAACTTCACCCCTAATTTGATTTAGAACTCAAAACAAATACCAATCCACAAAATATTATTAATCCAAATATAGAAAACATTTCAATTTCCATAAAATCAATTAGCAAAGATAATCTATAGCACACAACAGTTAAATCATTAAGTTGTTAAGTCAAATAGCATTTTCTACTTTGTCATCGAAATACAGAAATATTTCTAGATATTTTACTAGTTAATATTAATTTATCAAAAGAAAGACATATAAAAACATATGATTCAAATGCATAGAATATCCCAAATTAAAAATAATATTTAAGTATTTAAAACAATTAAAAAATTGCAACTGTATAAAATTCTAAAATAACCTTTTTAAATTTAAACACAATGAAAACAATTACTTTTATAAATTAGAACAAAAATGCAATAATTAAAATTAAATATTATCATGCAAATATGAAAACAAGTTATTGAAAATAAATCCCTTATCTAAAAATTTCGTCCAATAGGCCAGGGCGGCCGGATACACAAAAAGGGCTTTCTTTATCCTCTATAACCGGACGGCTATCTCCTTCGCAGAATCACTTATAGCCGGGGTGGCTATCACACTGTATCACTTCATCCAAAAGGCCAGGGCGGCCGGATACACAAAAAATGCTTGCAACAAAATGACTTCTTCAACCGCTTCACCATTCGCACGGATTCATCTTGGCCAGGGTGGTCTTATCTCACTGTATCACTTCATTCAATAGGTCAGGAGGCCGGATACACAAAAAATGTTTGCCAATTTCTGTAGAATTCAACATTCCAGCGGATTCATCCCGGCCCGAGCCCCAATTTATGAAGATTTAGCCGCTAGCAAAAGACGCATCCTGGCCGAAACCCCAATTTCTGTAGGGTTACATGGGTTTCTACTGATGCATCGGCCGAATCTACAGTTTTGTTAGAACAGAAGACTTCTCTACCAGTCTAACAAAACTTGAACTTTTGCAGTGGGTGTCTAGGTGATTTTACAGACACAATAAAAGTCCTGCGTTTCTTTAAAGAAATCCATTTAATTGGTTCTATAATTTACAATAATATTTACATTGGTTATTAATCAAGCGCCAAACAACTCTCCTCTCTCGTTGTTTGTCCGCATCCTGCCAGGGTTCTCTTCCGCGCCCTTCTGCGGGGTTTTCTTCTCTCATCCACGGGGACCCGCTCCCCTCTCGCGGGGTCAGAGTTCAAAGTTCAATACACCCCCACGCTGTAAACAGCTCTGTCAAAGATGTAAGGGTGTCGCTATCTGGTGATTACCAGACAAATAACTCCCACATATATATTTATATACACTCAAGAGCCAAAACATTAGGACCACCCCTGCATTTTGCAATGAACTCGCCTGGATGACGTGGAACGCATGTGATCAGGTAGAAGTGGTTTTTTAACTGCTGCTGGAGCATCTGAAGAATCATTCTTTCACTTACTTCTGTGTGTGATGGGAATGGCTGCGAATCCTAAGCAACTTTGTAAAGAGGGCACATTGTAATGGCTCGAAGGCTCAGAAAAAGTATTTCCGAAACTGCACGACTCGTGGGTTGTTCGTGATCTACAGTTGTTAGTACTTATGCAAAGTGGATGAATGACGGTGAAACCAGCAGTAGATGACATGGCGTTGGGCGCCCACTCGCTATCAAAGAAAAAGGTCATCGGAAACTGTCTCACACCGGGAAGCAAAACCGGATCCAGACAGTGGCTCAGCTGACAGCCCAATACAATGCAGGGCCAAGTAGAATAGTATCGGAGCACACTGTTCAGGGGACACTGTTGAATATGGGGCTACGCAGCAAACGTCCCACTCGTGTGTCTTTGCTGACCAAAGAAGCGTCATCGCCAACTCCATCTGCGCTGAGCCCGGGAATATCATGACTGGTCCATGGATCAGTGGGAGAGAGTTGCCTGGTCAGATGAATCACGGTTTGTCATTCATCACGTCGATGTCCGTGCCAGGATACCCCGTCTTCCAGGCGAACAGTTGCTCCCTCAATGTACAGTAGGTCATACACAGGCCGGTGGTGGCGGTATTATGCTTTGGGGCCGTTCTCTTGGACGTCTCTGGGACCCGTGGTTGTGGTAGAGCAGACCATGAATGCTACAAGGTATCTGAACATCATTGCGGACCAGTTGCACCCTTACATGGCCACTGTTTTTCCAGCTGGAAATGGAATGTTCCAACAGGACAACGCCCCTTGTCACAAGGCTAAAATTTTGTTGGAGTTGTTCCAGGAACATGAAGCGGAATTCCATTTAATGTCCTGGCCGCCTAACTCACCGGATCACAATCCGATAGAGCACATTTGGGATGTCCTGGGACGACAGCTCAGAGTTCAAAGACTACCAATTCGCAATATCTCGGATTTGCGTGAACGTTGCTTAAACATCTGGTACAATCTGTCTCCGGCCATCTACCAAGGACTTGTGGCATCCATGTCAAGGCGGGTTGAAGCTGTGTTGCTCGCCAAAGGTGGGCCAACTCGTTATTGAAAGGTGGTCATAATGTTTTTGGCTCTTGAGTGTATATGTATCCATATATTATTTGTATTTTATCAAATTAATGGTTTACAGATATGAAAAGTAATTTTATTGCATATTTAATGTTTTTACATTGTTTTATTAAAGTAATGCTAGATAATTAAAATCTAATGTTTTCTGAAAAATATTGCAGAAGATTCTTTAATAGCAAATGAACAAAATTATTTAACCTAACATTACCTTTGATCAATTTTATAGAACTATAATAGATTAAAAAAATATGTGGATGGCGCGTTTCTATAAAAAACAAAAATATAAAATTTTTAAAACCTTACAAAAATATAAAACTTGAAGATAGAACGTAGGGAAAGGTAGACGTGATCTCGGTATCAAAGTTATCCATCTCTTAACCGAAATACAAATTGTTCCGCAGGCAGACACTTCTGGGGAGATAGGGGAGAGTTTGCTTTATCTTGTGGAGTCTCAGAGAAATGCACTTCAGAAGTGCCATTTCCCGAACTCCCGGCAAGACAAAAGAACTATGTTTTAAGCAAGTTTTTGATCCGCAAAAAAAGGCCTCGGCGTATAATCTATTCTTTCCATAAAACTTTTGAACTTATCGATTTGTCTTGTTTACTCTCAAAACAAAGAGAACAGTCTGAACGGACTATTTTATCTCTATACTGGACATAGATTTTGTGTGTTTTCAGATATGCTAGCGAATAAACTTGATAAAAATATATTATATTTTTCAGAAACCAATAAAAATAATGGATGTTATTTTTATATTGGAATTATAGGGATTTCAATTCATATATATTCCAATATTTTTCTTTATTGTAGAATATGTAATATTTTTTTATATTTAATATGTTTGTTTCTTAATGCACTTGGTAGATAGCGACATCTAGATCCAGTCCAAGAACCCGTGTGGTCTCATGGAAGGAACGAAAGAGGGGCAGCTTTTGTTGTGATAGAGCAAATTTATGTAGAAGTATAGTTCACTTCGCAACGCTGATATTTTTAAGGAGTAGTGTTGTAAGCCCTACGGCCAAGGCTCTACTGTCATGTTAGACCGGCACCTATGTCTTAAAAAGTTTATTTCAAACCATAACAAACATCCATGGCACCGGGGGACTCGGAAACCGAAACCTGGGGCACCGAGCCATCAACTCGGCTATCAAGCCAACATGTTATATGCAATAAATATAACATGAGGGCCTATATAATGTTATGCATATTAATACGGAAACAATGCTATAATATGCAATAACCTGACGTATTATAATATTTAGTAAAGATAAAATAATATATTGTAATATATGTATATGATATATTTAATGTATTGTAATATTTAGTAATAGAGAGTTTTTATACCGTATTTTGGACGCCGTTAGCTTTTCTCCCTAACGCGCATGCTCATAGGAGACATTATTACAGATAAGCATGAGCAATTTCCTATGAGCATGCGCGATAAGGAGAAAAAGCTAACGGACGTCCAAAATACGGTTTGCAAAAAACTCCCCTATTATCAGCCATAGGTTTCTTGTTCGAGTTCCGTCGGGGCCATGTATGTTTGCAGTGGTTTTAGAATCCACATTAAACTGTAGGTTTCGCAGGCGGGCGCAGGGCAGATGGCCTTGGACCACAATGGGCTGTTACGCCAATGTTGATGATAATGAGTAATAATATAACATGTAATAATATTTAGGAATAATTTTTATATGTAATAATAAACAAATGTAAACATATAAAGAACGTAGGTAACATATAAGCAGCATTTGTAATAATAACATTAAAACTACATATGTCATTAATCTCGTTAACATGTAATTACAAAAGTAAATTTATGTATTACATTGTAATAGCGCAAAAAATAAAATATCTATCTACACAATTTTTTTTCCCAGAGTCGAAAAAAGCTTATAGACCCTTAGCAGATATCCGTTTTTCTAGTAAAGTTTGCAGGTGTTCCTAACAAAGAATTTTTGAGTTTCATTACCTGCGATTCAGTCAGCTTCATAAACAGACGTCTATAAAATATATTGGAAACCATATACTTATTGATTTGTTGGAAAGAAAGAAAAAGTATTGTTTTCCCTTAATGGCAGCATTCCATCTTAGAAAGTTTGAATATTTATTAGCTTTACTTTCTTGAAAAAAAAAGAAATAATTTAAAGGAAACTCATCATATTTCTAAGCAAACTCTTGAGTAAAATTTAAGGTTAGATTTAATAGTTATAAATTTTACACAAAAAGTAATAAAATCCAAATTTAAAACTAGAAAACTCACAAAATATCATTCCCCATTAATATTCACTAAAAAAAAAAGCAGATTAATGAAAAAATTATCATATAACAACTATTTCATCCAGGAAAAAATAGAAGACAAGACAAGAGTTTCCTTCTAGCAGGAAGATCTTCTAGACCTACTTCTTTTGACCTTCTAGATAGATGAACACGATTTAAAAAATTGTCCACAGTAAAAGTGCTTGTCACGAAGAGCCGATTATGACAAAAGGTGATTAAAATCCATAAAGGTTCCCTCTGAATATAGAGGGCACTCGGGAGAAAGGGAAAGACCAATGTGGTATAAAATGAAATTGTGAATAGCCATGGGAAGTCAAGAGTCTAAAATTGGCAGTGGCACACACATCTAGGGAGGTTTCCCGGGAGGATTAACCAAAAGTAATACTCTGTGATTTTCCCGTGGCATGAGTCACATAATTGTTCTTAATTGCATTGTTAATCTTCCGCTTTATCTCATTAAAGGCAATAGAATAGGGACAGGAGCATGGATCAGCTAATCGGTTAGTGCATTTATGGCTAGGGACCTATTGTAGGGTGATGGTCCAACCATGTGTTAAAAGCTTATTAAGAAGAATACAAGTTGCTTTTTCACAATACCAGTATCATTTTTCGAAGGGATCCCACAGATTAGATTGAGGCACAGGAATCAACGAGGAAAACATCCTTGTTGTGAGTTGTTGTTGTTTTGAGTCAACATGGCCGATGACCTCGATTTCGGAATCAAATCGGGGAAGTACACAGAATTTGCAGTAGAAACCTGAATCACAATCACCACCATCAGAAAGAGAGCCGTCAGTATAAATATGGATGGAGCCACCATAATTTGAAACGAAGACTACAATTAGATTGTCAGGAATTTGGCATTTTCCGCTTTTGTCTTTAATGTAATGGAAGAACTTTCCAAACTACTTAATTATTGGTTGAGGCCAATTTCTCAGTCTCGAACCAAGGTCCAAAAAAGCCAATTATCTACTAGCCCAGGGTGGCCAACTCGCAGCCCGCTTTGAACACGTTTGTAACCTAAGAGTGTTATCACACTTTTACAATTTTTTTAATTTTACAAAAAAAAAAAAAAATTACTTTAACACTTTTAAAGACGTTTGCATCCATATATTCAAAAATTAATTGTCGAAATTATGAGAAAAAGTTAACTTTGAATTTGAAATAATATTCCTGCGAATATGTGACAAATATTTGCATGTTTTATTTATGATTTTGCAGTTATGAGTTTACAGTTACAGAATAATTAAATAATATTCTGCGAACTCATGATTCACGCGCATCGATTTCCAAACGCTAAGTGATAGATTGTAGAAACAAATATATCGCCTGTAAAA
This sequence comes from Caerostris extrusa, assembly GCA_021605095.1. Lineage (NCBI taxonomy): Eukaryota > Metazoa > Arthropoda > Arachnida > Araneae > Araneidae > Caerostris > Caerostris extrusa. The sequence continues at coordinate 56,904 of BPLR01003912.1, forward strand.
TAAATATTTTTTAATGATTTAATTTTTTTTTTTATTTCATATATATTTATATATTTTTATATTTTATATTTAGTGTTCTGTATTTTTTTTACAATGGGCGTTTAGTATAATTATTATTATATTTTCTATGTTTACATGTAAGAATAAAAGTAAATACAGTAATAACTCATTATGTTTCAATCCACCAAACCATAAAATGTCCGTAGTGGATCTAAATCTAATATGGGGATATGTAATTTTATATGAGGCCCTCGGAGTTAGGAGGCATTTTCAAAGTGGTCCGCAAATCATTTGTGTGGGCCATTGTTGACCTCGAATAGGAATTGAAAATAATTGTGACAATTCAGATAAAGTCATTTATAACATTTAATCGAAATTTAAAATAAACGTGAGTAAATATAACTCATACATAGCCTATATCATAATTAACAATTTCATCATTAATTTTCAAACAGCAATAAAAAAATAAATGTGTTAATATTTTTTTTTCAAGAAAAGGGTTTAAATTATACATAATTAATTTAAACATTTTATCAATAAACGCCTACAAAGATTCGATTCAAAAAATTACGTTGTTGAAGAAAAACTTTTATTCAAATAGTCACTTACAAACAAACTTTTCTAATTTACATGTAATTCATTAATTTCTGTTCTTTCTTCATTGCAATTTAATTAGACACAAATCCTCCATCCCTGCTTTTAATGGCATGTTGAATGGTTGTCTTCCAAATCAATTACTGGTCGATTAAGTCCTTTTTTTTTTAAAAAGCGGGAACAGCTAATTTTAAGAGCTTCGCCGTATTCAGAACTTTACTAATTAATTCATCAAATATTGTGCTTGTGCACTAATTACCGACTTCCTAGAAATTGGCTTAATCAAAAGGATTTCTACAATTTTCAAAGACTTTCATTGAATTTTAGATTCTATTAAAGCAGAAGGGAGAGCTTAGGTGAATCAATATTATAATAAAAGGGGGAATGGTTTAGCTATTTAAAGGTTCAAATATATTAAAATGGTTTTTAATTAAAATTTAATGTACTCTACCTTAAAAGTATTTTCCAAGAATTATTAAGTTATTTTAAATTCCAAGGTGATGAATAAAATATTTTTTAAACAACGTTTTCAGTTGAAATAATTTTTATTAATGGCTTAAGATTTCGAATGGTATATGACAAAATTATGTACAGGGTGATAATATTATGTACAATTAAAGTCCCACTTTCAAAATGCTGTAAAAATAAAAAAAAAGAACCACACTTCACAATGAGTTCAAATTTGAACTAATGATATTTGAGGAAAGGGGAATCGGTACGACATCAAAAAGGTTTCAAAGCGTATTAACAGATGGCGCTGTAAACGGCATAAAGAAAGTGAATTCGGCTGCCAGTAGTATTTTGAATCGAAATTACAACGTATTTGGCATGAGGTGTACATTAAACCAACTTTTGTGTTCAATGTGCTTGATTGTTTCGGGTTTTTGACTTCCTGACTTACTTGATTTAAAATGACTTCCAAGTCATTCAACAATTTTGACACTGTTAGTTGGAAACCCATCCACCACGACAAGGTCATACCAAATTGGATAGAAAAAATCAGTGCAACTTTTTTGAAACTTTCTTATGCTGCCATAACTTTTCGTCCTTCTTCAAGTATATTTTGTTCAAATTGAGCTCATTGTGACTAGTGTTTCTTTTTTACAGCCTTCTTGAAAGTGGGACTTTAATTACAATCCCCTGTGTATATATATGTGTGTGTGTGTGTGTGTGTGTGTTTGTGTGTATGTGTGTGTGTTTGTGTGTATGTTTGTGTGTATGTGTGTGTGTTTGTGTGTAGTTTATAAACAGCTGTTCTGGAAGAGAGTTCTGATAAGTTTGTGTGTGAATTGTGTGAAAAAGAGTTCAAGATCAAACACCACACTGAACTTGGAATTTAATTTCTGGATAAAGCATTTTAGTAAAAAAAAAAAAAAAAAAAAAAAAAAAAAAAAAAAACTCTCCTTTGACACGTAGGAAATTAACGGGGAAGGAAAGATACTAACTAGAGATAAACTAATCATAAAACATAAGTTGAGTATTCATATTCATAAACATACTGTAAAAATAGTCTACTCGTTGTTTTGCGAAAATCTGTAATGCTTCGTCCTGAGCGATTTAATTGCGTTCCATATCAACAGAAGGCAATAGACCTTGTCCTTCGTCATCCTAAAGCAGCAGATAGATCATCTGTTTCAAATTGCTTAGATCCAGTACCAGAGAGTGAATTCATTCAAGAAGAAGACTTTGGAAGAATAAGGGATCTCCTAATAAACACATTCGAAGACATTTAATTTAATGAAATGGTATGAATAAGGATACACAATGCCTTCCCGAAACAAATTGTATAGACAACGGTAAAGTGTTCAAGGTTGATAAATCTTTATTTCATGGACGGGTTGACTCTTACGTTCGACTTTGAACTTTGCATATTTAGTTCTTCCCGTTCGACCTTGGATAGGGAGAATGACAAAAAGAGAGTGGACAGTGGAGTGAAAAGTTCCAGGCAGTATGAAGGGTACAAAGACCCTCAAATGAACTTACTGTTAAAATGATTTTGTAAATATCTGTTATATAATTTTGTTGCAGTTGTTCAGTGCTATCTTTTCAGTGTTAATAAATATGGCAGTTAGACATTGTGTTATTATTTTAAAAAATAATTTAGTTTCTACCGTGAAACAACACTGAATCAAGACTGCACGCATTTGCGCCTCTTAGCTTTTTGTACGATAAGTTTGACACTGTATGATATTTTAATGATTTTTTATTCTATATCAGTATAAAATATTAATAGGGAATTAAAGTTTGGAGGCAAAAATTTCCAATATAAGTTTTAAATAAGTTATACGAAGTGTGCAATTCACACTCTTTAAGTGTAGAAGCTTGAAATCATTATGTATCCACAAGAGATTATCTGAAAAACCTTAAATTTTAACTGATTTTTTTACAAAATATTAATAAAAAGAAAATATATTTTTAATCTTTCTAATTATTAAATTTTGTTGGCTCTTTTCATTTATTATATTTAATAATTTTCAAATGAACGCTGATAATATCTCTAATATAAAATAAATACTGAATCCCTATATATATGAAAAAAATACAGAAAATCATTAAAGTAGATACTAGTTTTAAGATTTACGAGAATCTGAGTTAAGGTATATTAAAAAAATCTCAGATTGATGAAAGCTACCAATATATTAAGGCAATGAATGAACTGAATCACTAGGACGCTATAGTACTCAGATTCCAATAAAACAAATTCAATTGAAAAGTTTTACAAGGCATGTAAAGCTACGTATTTTAATACAGTTCATATACGTGACACAACACATTATGTGTTCGTTTTCTTAAAATAATCTTATTTGTGTAATATTATTCTAATGAAAACGTATAAAATTGAAACTTATTATTAGATAATTGAAATAGAGCAGTAAAAACATCTAGATATAATTAAAAATTAAAAAAGATTCTGCTTGATAATAATTTTTAAGATTGAAATAAACAAAAATGTATGCAACTGTTACATTAGATGTATGTATAAAACGAAGTATGTAACCCTTCTGAGTATGTATAAAACAAATTAAACAAGACGTATGTGTGGCTATATTTAGTTCCCATTCTTTCAAAATCACTTTCCTCAAATAATATTAAGGTTATAGAATTACATGATGCAATGACAGTATCCCCTATGTTATAGATATGTAGACAATGCAAAATTGTAAATATTTTGAGGTTCCTGAAACGAAGTTTCTATTTCTAAGAAACAATCTGTAAGAATTATTTTATGAATTTCCTACCATGGAAAACTGCTGTCAAAAATTATTATCTGAAGGAAGGGAAGGGGGGACACAACATTTATCTTACAGCGAAGAAAAACACTGAACCCTCTTGTCAAATGATGGGCAGGACCTCTGGTTTCAGAGTGGCTCTCTATTCTTTAATTCACTTAAAACATTCAATTAATTAATTTGCCTGATTTAAATTTGTAAAACACAAAGTCATTCAATGCATAAATATAGATTATGGTCTCAATTACTTTAACGAAAAAGTCAATTAACATCTTTTTTTATTAAAGGTTTGTTTAGGAAAGGTTCGGAAGGGAAAAAATTCTAATATACGTTTTAAATTAGTTATACTAAGTGATCAATCCAACCTCTTTAAGTGTAAAAGTTTAAAATTATTATGTATCCAAGCGATTGCCTGAAAACTTTAAATTTTTAATTGATTTTTTTTACTTTTTTTTTTACAAAAATTAAATGACAGCAAATCCATCTTTCTGCTTCGTAATTAATAAACTTTGATGCCTCGAATGTCTTTATCCTATCAATTATTTTCAGATGAACAAGAATAATACAGCTAGTACAAGATAAATATTGAATCCATCACAACACTATATAGAATGATCAATAACGATGCATCCAAAAATGTTCTTTTTGAGGAACTAAAAGTTTCTTGAACCAGTTGTTAACCGTTCAAACTGTTCACCCCGGCAATGTACATAGTTATCATTAAAATCCCCATAAAAGTGAATTGCGAATCTTGACTGAAGATGAATCCTCTAGTTATACTAAGCTTTCAATTCTTAAATTAATAAGCTAAAGTTTCTTAAAATAATAAGCTGCCAATTAAGCTGTTTGAGTATAGAGGTTTAAAATTATTAATATCTACAAGCGATTATCTGAAAATCTTAAATTTTTAACTGTTTTTTTTTAACAAAATAGTAATAAAAAAATCCATATTTAATCTTTCTAATTATTAAATTTTGTTGCCTCTTTTGTATTTATTCTATTTAATTCTTTTCAGATGGGCAGTGATAATACAGATAGTATGAAACAAATACTGAATCCATCACAGCATATATAGAATGATCAATAACGATGCTTCCAAAAACTACCTTTTGAGGAACCAAAAGTTTCGTGCACCAGTTGTTTATGTTTGTTGTGCCATTCAAAAGTTGCGCATTTTATTTCAAAGATTTCAAGACGGATGGGGGAAATATATTATCCTGCCCTCGAAATAATGCCTCGAGGTGAACGTGATGCCATTTAGGGAACGTGTTTCGTGATTTTATACATCTTCCTTGAGCTGCTCTGGAATCAATTTGAATTTAGGATATGGATTTTTGTTGCGTTCGGTTACATGTCCGAATATTCAAATAAATTGAATTCTTGCGTTCGGTAACTAGGTTGCAACTCCGACTGCAGAATAAATGTAAAATGAATCCATTAGTTACGTGAAAAGTTATTTATATAAAATTTAAAACTCCGTTTATTTTATTGTGCAATGTATTATATTTCTTGCAAAATATATGTTTATAATTTTAAATTTTGCCTTTAGTCTATATATATGTCAAATATATAAAATAATATATTTAACAATTTAGGTGGTTCATTTTCAATATATACTTAACTTAAAGTTTGAATTATTGAAAATAATATGTATAAAGTAATGTAAATAAAAAGTTTTAAATACTATTTTTTCGATATATTATTTTAAATATGTTATTTATATTATAATTAGTTATAAATATTCTTAATTTGGAACAAGTCAAACTCAGTATAAATATAATGATTCCTTTTCAAATTGATAAAAATGATAAATTTTGAAATTTGAAAATTTGATAAAGAATTTTTATATAAAAATATGTGAAATATTTTTTTTTTTTTTCAGTAACTTTATTATAACTATTCATTATTTACAAAAAGTATGACTGAAATTTATATTTTGACATTTTATTTAATAAAAAACTGCTAATCAAATCATGTTGATGGTAATTAAAGTTATTAATTTGTTAGAGCAAATTTTAAATATTATAAGTAAAAACTTTTACAGAAAATGAAAAGGATCTGCTTTTAATAAAAAATGTATAATTATTTTAAAACTATATATTACTTTAAAAACTCAAAACCGTATTATCTAAAATATTAAGGACTAATTTCTTATAGTGACATATTTTAAATGTGGGAAATAACTTATATAATATTAACTTCATTATAAAAAATAAATAAAAATATTTTATTTTATACATCTAAATTTGCAAATATATTCATATATTTTTGAATACAATGTATATAAAAGATATTTATATTAGTGTATTATATGAAGTATTGCAATTTTAAACTTGTAATACCTATTATCTAGTAGCACCTATTATCTTTGCACTTGTAGTACCTATTACCTTGTAGTATCTATTAGGTTTCAACTTGCAGTTCCTTTTACCTTTCTACTTGCAGTACCTAATACCGGTGTACTTGTAGTAAATACCTTGTAGTACGTATTGCAATCCTTTTTCTTTTTATCTTTTCGCATTTAGTTTTAGGTCTATATATTTTTCTGTACTTTGCAGCAGCGTAGAAAATATTTTTGTTGTAAATGATAACGTTTTATCCCCAGGAGGAAACTCATAAAAACAAAGGTGGGAAAAAAAACGGCGGGGAATATTGTATCGTAGATCGTATCGTATCGACAAAATTTTTGCACTTAATAACTTGTAGCTTCTCTTACCTTTGTATTTATAGTACTTGGTACCTTCGTAGTTGTAGTTCCTATTACCTTTGTTGTACTTGCCCTAATATCTTGTAGTATCTATTACATTTGTGCTTGTAATACTACCTTGTAGTACCTATGAGTACCTTGCACTTATAGCATTTCTTACCATTGTACTTGTAGTACTTCTCATCTTTGTATTTGTAGTAACTATTACCTTTGTACTTGTAGTACTACAACTAGAAAAGTAATAGGCATTACAACTATTTCGTTTTTAATTGTAGTACCTGTTACCTTTGTACTTGTAGTGCTTAATAACTTGTAGTATCTATTACCTTTGCACTTGTAATGCTTATGACCTTGTAGTACATATTACCTTTGTACTTATAGTACCATTTTCCTTTTTTGTAATACTGAATATCTTGTTGTATCTATTGCTTTGCACTTGTAATATTTATTACCTTGCAGTACATGTTACTACCCTGTAGTTGTACCTATTACACCTACCTAGTAACCTATTACACCTACTTAGTACCTATTACATTTTTACTTGTAGCAATTAATACCTCGTAGCATATCCTACCTTTGTACTTGTAGTAGCTATTACGGTACAGCAAGTAGAAACGGATAGGTATTACAACTATTACGTTTCTACTTGTAGTACCTATTACATTTGTACTTATAGTGCTTAATATCTTGAATTGTATTACTTACATTGTACATTGTACTTTTTACTTGTAGCACTTAATAACTCGTAGCATATCTTACATTTGTACTTGTAGTATCTATTACCTTTATCACATAAGCCCATAAAACTACGAATACAATTAAAAAATTATTATTCAAATATCAATTTTTTAGAAACATATTTAAATATATTTTTAAAATATCTGATTTTTTTTTAAACAAAAACAAATTGATGTTAAAAAGTGGAATAGATTTAAAGAAGAAATTTTCCATCTCACAATACATCTCATTTATTTTTACAAATAGAACAAATACTTAAACAATATTCATTCATTTCCTGAACAAATATATTCAGATCTCGTCTCAGGTTAGATTTCAGACAAATATATTCAGATTTTTTATCCATTACCTTAACCACAATAAGCCAGTAGTTTCAAAGCACCTAATCAGTCGGAAAAATAAAAAGAAAGGACGTATACATAGAGAAAGACTTAATTGTAATGATACCCCATCTTGAGACAACAGAACAAAAGGAAACGAAAGCAAAAACAAAAAAATTCAAAGAAAACAAAACAATTTTTTTTTTATCTTTCTGCATTCAGTTTTAGGTATATATATAATTTTTTTCTTCTATACTTTGCAGCAGAAGAGGGAATATTTTCTTGAAAATGATAAGGTTTTATCCCCAGGAGGAAACTCATAAAAACAAGAGAGGGAAAAACGACGCAGAATAATGTATCGTAGATCGTATCGTATCGACAAAATTTTTGCATTTAATAACTTGTAGCTTCTCTTACCTTTTTGTATTTATAGTACTTAGTACCTTCGTAGTTGTAGTTCCTATTACTTTCCTTAATATCTTATAGTATCTATTACATTTGTGCTTGTAATACTTACTACCTTGTAGTACCTATGACTACCCTTGTACTTATAGCATTTCTTACCATTGTACTTGTAGTACTTTTTCATCTTTGTACTTGTAGTAACTATTACGTTTATACTTGTAGTACCTATTACCTTTGTACTTGTAGTACTACAACTAGAAAAAAATAGGCATTACAGCTATTTCGTTTTTAATTGTAGTACCTGTTACCTTTGTACTTGTAGTGCTTAATAACTTGTAGTATCTATTACCTTTGCACTTGTAATGCTTATGACCTTGTAGTACATACTACTACTTTGTACTTATAGTACCATTTGTTTTGACCTTGTAGTTCATACTACTACCTTGTACATTAGTACCTTTTTCTTTAGGCGTCTTTTTTTTTCATTTTTTTCGAACATTATTTATTTTCAGATACATAAATATTTACTGTAAGGATATGATAGCTTGCTGATATGCCAAAGATTGAAGATAAAATAAAGCGAATATTTCATTTATATAGATTTACTTTTCCGTTTCATATACTCCATAAAACACAGTTTAATCTCAGGTTTTTTTTTTTTTTCCAATAAGCTTCGCCAGGTTGGTCTATAAACTGACTGATTTGCTTGACTTCTTTTACCATTTTGGAGTGTTAATGGTTCTTTAAAAAAGTAAGGAATAATATTGTCTTCCGGGAAGATTTTTGGGAGAAATACACTTTTTGATCCCTTTATACGCCACAGAAATAAAGATATAAATGAAGTTTTTAATGTCTGAAGGTAAAATCCTTCAGACCTTCAAAGATATGATATGTATTCCCTATTATTGGATATGTATTCCTTAAAACAGATATGTATTTCTTATTGATGGATTCATATTTTTTGTAAATGATTAAAGAAGATTTTCCTTGTCTGCTAGCTATAGGTAACAGCAATTATTGCTTTTGCTATATCTTCTTGAAATCTTTTTAATATTTGGTACATCTTTTCACCTCACTAAAAAGCCTCTAAAGCCAGTTACCTTTTTCCTCGAACCATCAACTAACTTAATTATATAGCAATTAACTTATTTTTGAAAATGCAATCACAACTTTATTCTGTTTTTTTTTTTCCCTTATTTTTTTGGAAACTGGTTGATTTACAATATTGTTTTATTTCTAAAGAATAAATATGTTTTAATGTATTGAATTTTTTTTATGATTGGCCAAAAATAACATTATTCATTTTGTTAAATATATTATGGGGAAAGTAAATATTTTACTTTCTAGTTCCCATCTAAAAAGAAATATTAATTAACAGAACGCAAACATTAAACTTTATTTTAAACAATCAATAAAAAATGAGGACACAAAGTGCAATAATAAATATAAAATAACCAAAAATATATTAGAAACTATTTTAAAATAAAATTTAATTTTCAGCAAAAGAAAAAAAAAATAATTAGAAATTATTTAGAATTAAATTTCATAAAACTTCTAATTTGCATAATTATTATTCAAAGTTAATTATCTCATATAATTAATAATGAACAATTTTTGAGTTCATTATAAGCCTTTTTAAAAACTGAAATAATTATTAATGTATTTTTCTTACGTAGAATTTCATTTTTTTAAATTTCTGTAGTAATTACTTCCTAATTATTGTTGATAAAAATTGGTTTAATTGCATATAACGATGTACGAGGTTAAATATAAACTAAAGCTATATTTTCTAGAAGATGCAATATTTTTATATGAATGCATATTTATATATTAATTTGGGATAAACATAAGTGCAAGTATTGATATAAGTATATGTAGGCTGATGTTGATTAATCATAAATAATAAAAATATGATCAAATTTGTGAGCTGTGAACAAATTTTAATATAATCATTTTTTCAGAAAGAAATTATTTCCGGTATATAATCTTAGATTTTCATTTTCAGTATCAAAATTTATTTTACTTTAAATCATTGAAATAAAATTTATGTAATTAATGAGTACACTTTTTAAAAGTTATATCATGATTTATTTAAACATTTATGTTAATAAAGGGAAATATTCTCATTTTAATATAATTACTTTATTATAAAATTATTTTTTTTAAATTATTCAAATTAAATAATAAAACATTAAGATTTATAGTTAAATTAAATGTTCTAACAGAACACATTTCTTGTTAGTAATTTAACAAAGTACTTTATATGAATGAGAACAAATTGAGTATGTTTGAAATGTTTAATTACATAATGTATGTTATCAGAATTCACGTCTCCAAATTAATATATAAGGAATAAAAAAAAAATTTGTATTAGAAATCTGTCTAATAGTTAAAGCCATTTTTAATTATTTATCTAATATATAAAATAATTATAAAGCCATATCTCAGCCAATTTACCCCTATTATAACTGATGAACTATAAATGAATTCTAATATATTGTTAAAATTGATTATTGCCAAATATTTAGGTATACATGGGTACAAAATCTGTTTCGGAACTTAAAAATGTGCATTAGAAAATCCACAGAATATAAACATTCAAGGTCTACATCCAATGGAAATTATAATTGGAAAAGAATTATCGAAAGCAGCGAATGTAAAGGATTGGAGTTGTTGAGGGAACGTAGAAATAAGGCTATTTTTGAATCACTTTGCATAATGAAAGAATGATGCTTAAATGCACGTTCTATAGCTCAACCCACTATTATCATCATATTTGTTTAACTAATACATTTTTGATATGCATCAATGACTAATAATTGAAAAATTGAAGTCTCTCAAAAGCGCTACCCACTATTATGATCGTATTTGTTCAATTAATATCATAACCATTGACTGATGGGTGATTCTAAAACTCTAAAGTGATGGAAAACATATCTTGATTTACATCGAGGGCTAATAATTGAAGAGAATAAATAACCATGTCCAGTTTCCAGTTTTTTCATAAAATGTTGCCTTATAAATATGTTGATGTAAATTATTTTATATACCAGTCGTTATCATAAGGTTCATTTTTTTTTTTTTTTCCTATAATTATATAAATGCAAAAAAACAAAAATAATTTGCATAATTCGCAATGTACATAAGTTTAATTTTTATATTCCGTGTATACTTAATTTTTGTGAATAATGCATATAAATAAACATTAAATCATGATCATTTAATATGAAATTCAGTGAATGCCCATACATAAAACACATTCAACAATAAAAAATGTATGATTTTTAATGCGCATCCTTTTAATTGTATAAAAAGGCCTCATTTCTAATTATACAATCAATCTTTCATTAAATATTAGATCCATTCTTCCATTCCAGTTCACGATTTAGTCCAACTGTATTCATAAAAACCTAGATTGCTTTATGCAAATGCCCGTGTGTTTGCCTTTATAAATGAACATACTAATTTAAGATTCCTGAAACTTTCACTTCATTTCCTTTCTGAAGACTAATGACAAAATCCTCGAACTTAAGTTGCAAAGAAACTTTGCCCTGTTTTCGTAGATAGCCATACCGAATTTTTCTTGGTTTAATCTAGTTAATTACAGACAATTACGGCTCATTAGACTTGGCTATTTACTCACTTAATGAAGTTCTGTTCCGCCGCAATTGTTCTCAAACGTTTTATCCTCTCGCAATAGGTCGTTTGTGCGCCTGTAGTGTTCTTTACCTTCTCGCGGTATTCTTCATTCAAGGAATATAATTGCTGTAGGAGCTAATTTAATGAGAACTATCAGTTACGCCTGCTAAATACTCGAAGTCAGCTAATAACGGGATTGTTTTCAAAAGCAATAATTTTTTGTATTTTAGGTATCTTGGGGACACAATTAAGCTTGCTACTGAAAAAGAAAGTGTGTACCTTTATCACAAATCGTGTAATACAATAAAATAAACATTTAAATCAAATTATTATGTAGGGAAATTTAACATGTTGGTAAACTTTTTATACATTATTATTTGCAGTACTTTTTACAGTATTTTTAGATAAAATTATTACGTAGGCAAATTTAACATATTGGTGAACTTTAAAAATTTTCTTTCCCAAATTTATGAAAAAAAAAATATACAGAAATACTGAAAAGTTTCAATGTTATCTTTTTAATTAGCATGATACTGAATTGACTAAAATGCTGCAATATAAAGATGTTGATTGAAATTTTCTATTACAATAGTTCTCAAAGGGTCCACTGTTATATTCTATAGTTTTATAAAATGAAAAAAACAAATAATAATAATTTGTATAATTTGCAATGTACTATGTTTATTTTTATATTCCGTGTACATTTAATTTAGTTAATAATGTATATAAATAAATGTGTAAAATAAACATTAAATCATGGACATTTAATATGAAATTCAGTGAAGCCCATATATAAAATGCAATTTAAAAATAAAGATAAATGTAAGATTTTACTGCTTTATAATACGCATCTTTTATTTGCATGCGAGGCCTCAATTCTAATTACACAAACAACATTCCATTCAATATCAGATCCACTCTTCAATTCGAGTTCAGGATTTAGTCCAATTTAATTCATATAAAAAAATCCTAGATTGCTTTATGCAAATGCCTGTGTGTTTGCCTTTATAAATGAACATACTTATTTGAGAATCCTCTAACTTTCTCTTCGTTTCCTTTGTGGAGACTAATGACAAAATCCTCGAACTTAAGTCGCAAAGAAACTGTGTCCTGTTTTCGTAGATAGCCATACCGAATTTTTCTTGGTTTAATCTAGTTAAGTACAGACAATTAAGGCTCATTAGATTTGGCTATTTACTCACTTAATGAAGTTCTGTTCCGCCGCAATTGTTCTCAAACGTTTTATCCTCTCACAATAGTTCGTTTGTGCGCCTGTAGTGTTCTTTATCTTGTCACGGTATTCTTCATTCAAGGAATATAATCGCTGCAGGAGCTAATTTAATGAGAACTATCAGTTACGTCTACTAAATACTCGGAGTCAGCTAATAACGGGATTATTTTTCAAAAGCAATAATTTTGTATTTTGAGTATCTTGGTGACATAACTGAGCCTGTTACTGAAAAAAGAATTTATGTGCCTTTATTCGAAATCACGTAATGCAATAAAATAAATTTTCATCGGTATTATTAAATAAAATTATTATGCAGGCAAATTTAACATGTAGGTGAATTCGCTTACATTATTATTATTTTTAATTTACTGAGTAAAAATATGTACAGAAACAAACAAAAAACTTATTTTAATAATTAGTTTAACAATGAATTGAATAAAGTGTTGCCTTATAAAGATGCTAATTCAAGTCATATGGTCAGATATAAAAATAGATGTAGTTACTTTTTTGTCTACTTTCTCTTTCGAAGACAACTTTCATTGCAAACAATTAGTTTTTCTTGTAACTTTACCTCTTCTTTCTTCATATAAAAGTTGGCAAACATCAATAATGTGCCAAAGAAGGTTTCCGAGCAACTTGGAGCGGTAACTTTCATGCTCGGCTTCTAGGCTAATAACAGGATTATTTTTCAAATTTTGTATTTTATGCGTATTTTGGGGACATAACTGAGCTTGCTACTGAAAAAGAAATTATGTGCTTTTATTTGAAATCATGTAATACAATAAAAGAATTTAATCGGTATCAGTATTTTTAAACGAGATTATTATGTAGGTAAATTTAACATGTAGGTAAACTCGTTTACATTATTTAATTTTTTTCAACTATATGAAAAAAAAGCTGTACTGAAATAAAAAAGAATAAATTCAAATTAATTTTAAAAAGTAGCATAACATGGAATTGAATAAAGTGCTGCCTTACAAAATAATAATGCGGAATAGCGGACACGTAGACAAATAGTATGTGGGCTAATTCAGGGTAGTTGCCCCTAAATACCTTCCAGGAAAGCACCGCCCTCCATTTTCAGAAGTCCTATTCTATTTCATTCATTTTCAAAAGGTGTTCCATAGAAGATTTTCGACTGATCCCACTGGTGTCATATAATTCCTGAGAAATATATGCCCATATATAAAAATAAATATAGCTAGTCCTTTTTTGTCGATTTTCCCATTCAAAGACAGCTTTCATTACAAACAACTAACCCTTATGGTTTGGCTTGGTTTCGGTAATTTTTTTGTACAAGTTAGGCTAATTAGACAGGGACTTACAGTTTAATGTGGATTCCGAACTACTAACAACCACCCATGCCACAGCCAGGTTTCGAACATGAAGCCTGTGTTACCTAACACCAAAAATCCTTCTAGTTACTTTTCCTCCTCCTTCTTCACATAAAAGGTGCTAAGCAGCAGTAATGCCCCAAAGAAGGTTTCGTAGAAATTATGAACGGTGACTTCCATGGTTTGTCCATCCTTTGCTACCTCTGAAATTCCACTGTCTGCAATTAGTAGTGTGTAGAATTGACCATCTTGTTATAAAACTATGATGCCCTAGTAGTGGGATCTTATTTCTCATATATTTTTATATGACAGGACTACAAATATTTATAGGTTTTTATTAGAGTATCAGTGTTTCAATCTACAATATTCTAAAATCCAAAACATATGAATATAATTTACAATATAAATAAGTTGAATTTTTACATGCAATGTAAATTTAATTTAGTGAATAATATATATAAATAGACGTGTAAAATAAACATTAAATCATGGACGTCAAATATGAAACTCAGTACTGTTATGAATAAGGTCCATTTAAATTTTTATTTTTTCTTTTTATTCTATTTAATTATTTATTATTAACTTTTTTGTTGCAAATTTCCACAGTACATAGCAATTTTTACTAATTTAATTATTACAATAATCCTACTACATTATTCCCTAAACTACAATTAAAAGAAAATATTTATAATGAAAACAAAATTAGGATTTTATTTCATTTAAAACTGAAAACTCGTCTCATATTTTTAATTTTTGTATTCTTTTGATTAATAGTTAATTTTCTTAAACCACTCAGTGATTTAAAAATAATAAATTACAAGAAATGAAATCAAAGAATATTAAGCTATAGCATTTTTTGCCTTAAATTTCACAAAAAATTGTAATTTTTTTTTTTTGTCTTAATTAATTTTCGAACTGTAATTTTTTTTCAAATTCTATATTTAATATTTTTAAAATTTATTTTTAGAATAAAAAAGTACAATTTTTCAAATTCTCATTAGTCTAAATAGATTCAAATTGTCATAATAATAAATTTCTCTTAGTCTAAAGAAAATTTTTTCATTACATTTATACTAGAAATAATGGTTTCATCAAATGTGTACCAAGAACCAGAAACAATGTAACATATTTTAAAACATTAAATCAGATTATGCGATTTAAAATAATAACAAAAAAATAATTATATTTATTTTAGAAATATTTAACATTCACATTCCCAAAGTAATTATTGATAGATCGAAAAACACAGAATAAAAAATGATTTTTAAATAAATCCATTAGATAAAATATTATATGTATACGTTACAGTTATGCACATATTGGTATACATTTTTCAAATATTTCAGGGTTTTTTTTTTCACATATTCCAAAACATGAAGTTTCAAAATTTTATAAACTGTACTTTTTAATGTGTACATATAAAGATATTAATCCTCAATCTTCAAAGCTGAATGTATCTTACTCAGAGGTTAATTAAAGCGGCCAAAAAAAAGCTATAAAAAGCGTTTTGCAAATATTTTTTTCTTCTCATCTCCATTTATTTTAAATCAAGCGGATGGATCTAAAGGAAAATATATTTTTAATCAAACTTGAAAAGATGAAACAAATTAATGGAAGTCTCATCGGAATTTTATAAAAAAAAAAATCTCTGAAAATCTAAATAAAAATGTAAAAAGAGTTTTCATTTTTCTTTTTATATTAAAAGCATTTAAAATAAAATCAGTTAAGTGTCTGTGTGTTCAAATGCTGTGATTTATAAAAAAATTCCTTCAGACAAATTACAGTTTCTTCTTTTTTATATTTTAAAAGAGCGGACTTCAGAGCAATGTAAAAAAAAATTATTGGTAAAAAAAATATGGAGTCGCTCATCTAGTTTGTGTATTTTGTGACTGAGACATAAAAAAAAAAAAAAAATAATAAAAAAACTCAATATATATATATATGCATATGTATGATATTATATAATATAATTTTACAATGTGTCTAATAGAATTTGTAAAGTTATATTGTTATTATATTTTATAAAATTACGTTGCCATATATCATCGTGATATATGACAATGTTTTCCTTCATATGTAAAAATATATGTATTCTTGTGTAATTAATAATCAACTTAAATGTATGAAACTTTTGAAACAATGTTGTGTAGGTATACCTCTAAAAAAACGCCAGTTTTTTTATATATTAGCTAATATAATTTTGCAATGTATCCAACAGACTTTCTAAAGTTATATTGTTATTATTGTTTATAAATTTACATTGCCATACATTATCGTAATATATGACAATAATATATGCCAATGTGTCCCGTTGCTGTCTGAAAGTATAATTATTTTTGAGTAATTATTAATCAAATTAAATGTATGAAACTGTTGGAGCAATGTTTTGTAGTTATACCTCTAAATAAATGCCAGGATATTTTTTGTATGTTTACTAATATAATTTTACAATATGTCCAACAGACTTTGCAAAATTATATAGTTATTACAGTTTATAGAAGTACATTGCCCTATATTGATGTATTATATGAAAATAATAGAATAATCCTTTAAACAGAATAATCCAATAAATAATAATAATCCAAAAAATAATAATAATCCAATAAAAAATAATGCATTTTTTCAGTAATTAAAAATCAACTTTAAAAAGGTATGAATCTTTCAAGCAATGCTTTTAGTTGTACCTCTAATAAACATCAGGGATTTTTTATATGTCAGCTATTATAATTTTACAATAGGTCCAACAGACTTTGTAAAATTACATTATTATTATACTTTATAAAATTACCCTGCCTTATACTATCGTAATACATGACAATAATATATGGCAATATTTTCATTTCCCGTGTAAAATTATAAGTATTCTTGGGTAATTAATAATCAAAATAAAGATATGTAACTTTTGCAGCAGTGTTTTGTAGTTATACCTCTAAAAAATGCCAGGACACATAGCTAATATATTTTTAAGGCAATGTCCAACAGACTTTGTAAAGTTATATTGTTATTATAATTTATAAAATTACAATGTCATACATTATTCTAATATATTACAATATAAAATGGCAATATCCTGATTTCCGCTTTAAAATTAATCCATTTTTTTATTAATTAATAATCAGCTTAAAAAAGGTATTAAACTTTGCAGCAATGTTTTGTAGTTGTACCCCCAAAAATCATCAGGGAATGTTTTCATATGTTAACTAATATTATATATATATGTATAGTAATGTTTGTTTCAAGATTCATTCATCAGTATGTAATTCACGATATTCAGACAAGTATTATATTCAACTGTGTGGGTAACATTTAAAAAAGACATACATCTTCAATCTTTGAAACGTGCTGTAAACAGTAATAGGTTTTGTGCTACAAAAAAGAGGGATTTATTTTATTCATTTCTTTCAGTTTAAGGCAGGATTCAGATTGAAATATGATATGAATTTTTATGATTTGGAATTTTATTCATACTTGTACTAAAGTAAAATATTTACTAAGAAACAGTTTTATTTATTTAGATATAAGGACACATTGTAAAATTATTTTAGATAACATATAAAAAAATTTCCTTGTCTTTTTAGAGGTACAACTACAAAAACAGTGTATGTATATATATATATATATATATATATACTATATATATATATATATATTCTCTTTAGAGAGTGAAGTAAAACTCCAACGCAATGTAAAAAAACTCTTTGGTCAAAAAGAATACAGAGTCACTCATCTATGTATTTTTGCAGGAATTAAATTGCGGGGTGTATGTATATATATATATATATATATATATGCAGTATATGCAGTAATGCTATTTTCCAAGATACATTCATCAGTATGCAATTCACGACACAGAGACAAGTATTATTTTCAATTACTGGTACCACAAGCTGCCTTAGAAAAGACATACACCACAAGTGCTGCCTTAGAAAAAGACATACATCGTCAATCTTACCAGCGTGCCGTAAAGAGTAATAGGTTTTGTGCAACTAAAACATAGATTTATTATATTCATGTCTTTCAGTTAAATGCATGAAGGTCAGATTGAAATATGACATGAATTTCTGTGATTTGGAATTTTATTCAGATTCGTACTAAGAAACAGACCTACTAAAATCCATTTTATATATTTACATATAAGGAGATATTGTAAAATTATTTTAGTGAACAGCCCAAAAAATGCCCTAAAGTGTTTTTAGAGATACAACTACTGAAATTTCATACTCTGGCACACTCTGACACAGTGGATCTTTGAAAACAATGCTCAGTGTTTTTTAATGCTGATCATTAATTACTAAATAATACATTATAAATATATAGATATAGAGATATATACAGTAATGACATGTTTTCTTTTCCAGGATTCATTCATCAGTATGTAATTCACGACTTACAGACAAGTATTATTTTCAACAGTGGGTACCACTTTAGAGAGCTGCCTCAGAAAAGACATACATCGTCAATCTTTGAAACGTGCCGTAAAGAGTAATAGGTTCTGTGCAACTAAAAGTGGGATTTATTTTATTCATTTCTTTCAGTTTAAGGCGAGAGCCAGATTGAAATATGGCATGAATTTTTATGATTTGAAATTTTATTTCATTTGTACTAAAAAACATTTTCATATATTTAGATTTAAGAACACATTGTGAAATTATATTAGTTAACATATCAAAACGTTCTGACATGTTTTAGAAATATAACAATAAAACATCTGAAAGTTTCATGCCTCTTTTAAATTTGATTATTAATTACTCAACAATACATTACTCTTTTTCTTAGGAAAGGATAATACCATACATTATTTTACGGAAGAACAATATCATATTATCAAAATTTTATGTAATTCTTAAGATAATTTGAGAAACATTAAAATATATTTTAAAGATTTTTAAGAAACTTACTAACTATTAATCAAATAGATACGATAAAAGAACTTAAAACAATGCATCAATTTCTGATTTAAAATTTTTGAAAGACAATTATTAGGTGTACACGAACAATGAAAAAAATCAAAATCTAAATTCAAGCATCATATTTTACTAAATGAGTTTTTAAATAAAACAACGATTTTTGACCACATTAAGCAAATCTTTTTTTTTATTAAACATTTTTAAGACATATTCTTCAAATAAAATTACATAGATCGGTTTTTTAAAGATATTTATCATTGACATGATTTTATAATCATATTAGCTAATGAAAGAAATTAACAAAGTTTTAAAAACTGTTTTTTCCAATAAATATTTTAAAGCACTATTATTTGTATTGGTCCAAATTCACTTTTAAACATATTTTTTTTTTATACGCATCAAAGTATATACAAATATCTATCATATATCAATGTAAATAAAAAATTAAATTTATT
The DNA here is from genome assembly GCA_021605095.1 of Caerostris extrusa. Classification (NCBI taxonomy): domain Eukaryota; kingdom Metazoa; phylum Arthropoda; class Arachnida; order Araneae; family Araneidae; genus Caerostris; species Caerostris extrusa. The sequence continues at coordinate 76,464 of BPLR01003912.1, forward strand.
TATTAATTATTATTTTGTTATAAATATATTTTAAAGAAATTAAATTTTAAATAAAATACATATTTCTTATTTAATATAAAATTATTTTAATTAATTTATAAGGATATATCTTGTTTAACATATTTTTTTTTTTTAATTTAAGATTTAAACATCGCTTTTTCCCACAAAGCTGTATTCAATTTTACGAATTACTGGAACATTTATGAGTTTACAAAATATTTAACAGAACTTAATCTCCTCTAAAAAGGTTAATAAAATTATAAATAAAAATACTTTTACAAAAGGGTCTATTTCATATATTAATAAATCTCATTTTAATATACTTTTAGTAAGCAAATATAGATTATAAATTCAATTATAATCCAATTAGAAGTATGATTATAAATCAATTTATTTGTTAGTTTACAAACATGATAGTTAAATATTTATTAAATATTTAATTTTAACGATTCGTTTATGATATATTTAAAACAACCTATTTTCAAAAAAATATTAATAAAATTATAATTAGAAAATAAACGTTTACAAAAGAGCCTATTGTATTTTTTGTCTTATACATGTTTAAGTTCAGATTTGATTGCTGTTAATTATTAACGTATTTCATATTCAGTAATCAATGCTTTGTTGAATTTTTGTTTGTTCTCATATAAATTAAAAATTATTTTCGTGGGAACCCTATAATTTACTCAACCTTTCACTGAACTTCAAATAAGAAATATAATTAATTAGTATAATTTGTTATATGAAGATAATTTGATTAAGAGTATGTGATTATGTATATAATTTAACTAAGATTATTTTCCTCTGTTTTACATATGATTATGAGTATAACATATTATATATCTTAATTATCTATAAGTTTTGCTGTTATTACGTATTTGTTTATTAAATACAAAAAAAAAATATTATTATTTCAGTATAATATATATCGTAGTTATGCGGCACTGAGAATCATGGAAGAACTTCTGAAAATCAACAAAAAAAGATTGAAACCTTCCTATATGAAAATTTGGGAAAATCAAAAGTATGTGCTAAATGTACCACACTCTTTAACTAATGAACAAATATCAAGAAGTATACAATGCAGACATCATTTCAGCCACTGAAAATGATTTAAACTTCTTAAAATAAATGGTTACAGGTGATGAAATATGGTGCTTTCAGTATGAACCAGAAATAAATCGTGGATTTAAAGTCAGAAAACCCACTACAATAAAAAAAAAGACATTGTAACAGCCGTAAACACCGGAATTAAACAGGACTACTTCTGCAAGTGATTTATACCCAAACCTGTTTTGCATAACGCTTCCTCTCCTTTGCACTCACATTCATCCAGAGAATTTTTGCTTCTAGAACAGACATTTTTCCTCTGTTTTTACATTATCTTACTTATAAATCTTTCATCTGAATTGTTCAAATTGTTTATGTATTCCTTGTTGGGCTTTAGTTTGTTAAATTTAAATTTTCCATGAAAAGCGCCACCTAGTGGATACTTTTGATATTTTTTTCTTTTGAAGTTCCTTGAGCTCATCATTTATCTAGTCTACATACCAAATGAGGTTACAATCAGTTCAACTTTTTTAGCTGTGCGATAATAAAACGAGTGAGGTTTAATTATAACCACCCTGAATATTGTAATGTTAAATATACAATAAAATATAAAACTAAATGGTCATGAATTTATTATTATTTATCTTATTACACATTTTATATTTTAAATTCCTGAAACTTTGAAATGTTAAAAAAACAAACTGTATAAATTTATAAAAGAATAATTCCAAACAAACACTGTATGATTAATAATGATATTAATTTCTGTGTCAGCTGAAATAGACGGAAATTTGTGAACATTAAATTCATACTAATAAAACTGGCTTATTTTACTTTACCTAAACTTTACCACTGTATCCAGGGCTATGTAGCATCATGCTAATTAAAAGGTGAGAATGGAAAAAGAATAGCATTAATATCAAAATGAAAATTTACAATTACAGAATTAAATGTGAACAATGAATTATAATACAGAAAATAAAAATATGTTAAAGATTATGCAATTAACATTTGGCATAAGTCTAGCATAGGCATTGTGGCCTACAACTTGCATAGGCAGAGGCTTTGTTGTCTAGTCGTCAAATAAACTGTCTCAAAACAAATAAAATTGATTAATAATTTCTATAATGATCACACTGAAATTGCTCAAAAGTCGTTGAGAGTTTTGAGCTACCTTTTATGATTTAGATGATTGTAATGTATGAATGTCTTACGATCATCTTGTAAAATGAATGTCTTACAATCATCTAACCTAAAGGTAGCTCAACATTCCTGCAAAGTTATGAAAATAAAAGTTATTTCTTGGAAACGTTAATACAAAAGTGAATGTATCCTTTTTTGTTATGATTCAGAAAAACCACTTAAGATCATTGACAATGATATTAAAAATATATCAAAACAATTCAACTTTTTGTTTTCTGAGTAGTTAATCTTGAACTCTGACACATCTAGAATATAATAATGGTGATTAATATAGAATATAATTATATTGATTGCACTTGAATTCTTTAGCCTATTAAATGCTGTAAAATTCTTTATATATATTTAACTGACTTTATTTACATATATTCATAATTTAAGTAGTAGTGGAAAAATATGTAAATGTCCAATACTATTATACTAATTACCTTATATTATTATAATTAACATATGAATGTAAATACTAATACCATTTAGCACTGTAGAGATATTGTAGTAATAATCAAATTCTCAATAGTTATAATTCAACATCCTTTTATTAATTACCTTATGATAACAAACTACAATTACGATTTATGCGTAGATATTTATAAAAATAATATTTTTATGTGTTAATAAAAGGGAATATTTATTACAGTTATTTAATTTACATATAGAAATCTTACCATACCAAAATTTAGAGGATATAATTATTCTATTAATGTCTGTTAGATGAGATCAAAGGAGAAATATAGGCGAACATCTAGATGTTGTTCATTCAAAATTGTGGTAAGACAATATAAATGCTTTATAGAAGTCCCCATTTATAATTTTATGGGTGTAACCTGGATATTGTTAAATCTGTTATATTTCAACCATTCTAGTGGCGAATGATTTTTAAATTAATATACCCTATCTTCAAAAACAGCAGTAACATTTATTTATTTCAACATCTTTTTATTTGTAATTTTTTTCTAATCGTGTAATATGCATATCCATAATATCATTCATAATATACAGTATCATAGAGTTGTATTAAATACTAAACTCAAATCTATTTAATTATAAGAATATTCCATTATTTGTTAAATTTGCAATTATTTTATTAATTTCAAATTCACGAAACTTATAACAATTATAATTTTTAAAAATCGTTTGAATGCATTGTAATAACAAAAATAATAATAAATGTGCATGTATTTAATATAATATAAATAAATGTAATATATAAATATCAATACGGGTATAAGCCTTAACTATTCCTCATTTTTCATTATAATATTCTCCGCATTTATTATTTCTATGATCATTGAAAAATTATTCTCATAAATAGATATATCATAAAAAATTTAATGCAGTGCTCACCCATTACTAAATACAAACATCTTTTAATCTCTTATTATTATTCTTATCTATCTTCTAATCTTATATAATTCTTATCTTACTTATCTTCTACTCTTATTAATATTTTGTTGTCGTGTCTCTTTATATTCATTCCAACATATATATCTAATAATTTTTACCAAAAAAAAAAAAAATGTTTTAAAAACAAAATTGTGGACATTTATTGTACTTAGAAAGAATAGCCTTAATTTGTCTTATTTATATTCTGGTCATATATGGCATTTGTCATACTCTTAAGATCTTCACGGTCTTATATGTGAATCTAATGTTATAAAACAAAAATATTAATAAATATTTATCTATTTATTATACTAAAATTAAAATTTCTTTATGTATGTTATTTCTATTTTTATTTATTAATATACATTTTTCTTTTAAGATATCCATGATCTCTACACATAAATTTAACTGATTTTATAAAACAAAGATAACTAACCATAAACAACAACCCAACCATTCATATAAATAAATATTTTTCTGATGTTAAATGTGTTTAAATTTAATAGTCTCTATATCTATTATTATTATTCTGGTCCTTTAACGCTCTTAATTTAATCTAAAATTCGCTTTACGTATCTAATAGTTTTATAAAAACAATAATAATTTTTATTCTCTGATCATTTATTAAAATTAAATTTTATCGAATCCTGATCAATTATTTCAATTTTCTTATAATTGTATTATATTTTATTTGCTTAATATATCTATGATTATTACATACAAATATAACATGTATTATAGAACACAAATATTAATAAATATTCTCTGACCATTTATTGAACTTAAATTTAATTCCCACCATATTTTAATTTTAATTTTAATTTTGGTCTTATAACTGTATTTTAATTTATTCACTTAATATATTCCTGATTATTACATACAAATATAACTGGTTTTTATTAAACAAAAATATTATTAAATATTTTTCTGCTCATTTATTTTACTTAATTTGAGTCTCCTCCATATCTGCTTCTTTAATTATAATCCTATGACAGTATTAAATTTATCTATTATTCTCCTAAAAATAATCACGATTCTTACATATAAATCTATAACATTTTTTAAAATAAAAAATTTGATAAATATAAATAAATTTTCCTTGGGTTATTTATTGCATTTATATTGAATCATTATTTTTATTATGGCTCTGTAAAGCTATTAATTTTATTTATTATTTTCTTATATTTACGATTCTAATAAATAAATTTAGTAGCTTTCATAAAAAATATATTTATAAATTTAAGTAAATATTTGATATTTTGTTTTTAATCGGATTCTCTCCATATTAATTATTTTTATTTTAGGCTTATAACTTTATTATTATTTTTGTTATTATCTCGTATTTACGATCATTACATGTAGTTTTTATAAAATAAAAATATTAATAATATTTCTCTGAAAAATTACTGAATAAAAATTTGATCGCTATTATTTCTGTTATATTTATTCTGATCCTACGTCTCTATTAATTTTATTTATTTTTTTTTTCTTGTCTTATTTACGATTTTTAATTATAAATGTTGTAGTTTTATAAAAAAATATTAATAAATATAAATAAATAATTTGATATTTTATTTTTAAATCGATTCTCTCCTATTCGCTATTTTTATTTTCAGCTTATAATTATATTAAAATTTTTGTTATTATCTTATATTTACAACTAATACGTGTAATTTTAAAAAATAAATGTATTTATATATATATATAAATAAATAAATATCCCTTGGATAATTTATTGCATTTATATTGAATCATTATATATAATTTATTCAAGTCTATTAATTTTATTTATTGTGTATTTACTTTTTTATATATAAATAGAGTATTTTTTTATTAAAAAAAAACATAATAATATATATAAATAAATATTTGGCATTTTATTTTTAATCGGATTCCCTCCATATATGTATTTTTTTAATTTAGTTTATAACTCATTTAACGTTATTTTTAACGTTACGTATAATTTTTATGATTAATGTTATTGTTATTTTAGGCTTCATAACTATATTATAATAATATTTTTGTTATTATCATCACATGAAACTTTTATAAAATAAAAATATTAAAAAATATTTCTCAAAATTTATTGAATAAAAATATGATCACCTCAATTTCAGTTATTTTAATCCTGGTACTATATATCTATTAATTTTATTTATTAATATATTCACACATACACAAACCACATACACACAAACCTATATATATATATATATATATATATATATATTATGCATATATTTATATAGAATAAAAATATATATTTATATAATTTTTGATCGTTCCTTTATTTCTATGTTTTTATTCTGATCCTATATCTCTATAGACAAAAAAGATTAATAAATAAATTTTATTTATTAAGATATTAACCATACCTATTTCTGTATTTTTACACACACACACACATTTATAAAATATATATATATAAGAATCATTAAAATAACTTTTATATTAAAAAATAAAAAAAATATTTAAAATATTTATGTTATAATATATATATCTTCAGGCCCTTCTATCTTTATACTGATCTTATAGCCGTGTTATAATCCCACTCAAAATAATGACCACCAGGCAATCCACGATCAACAACCCATCCTCATCCGGTCAGCCTTCTTCCGGGAGGAATTTCCCGGTTTCAGGTGGCGCCATCACCCCCACGTGCGTGCCTCTCTGTCCAGAATCCGGCAGTTGCCGGAGAGATGCCTTTCGATGAGGTGCTGCCCAACGCTGGGTCCAACGGAAGGTACCAACACTTCTTGCTGTGGCTGGTCCTCTTACCTGCCCAGCTGCCCTTCGGTTCTCACGGTTACAGTCAACTGCTCATGAACTGGACCCCTGACCACTGGTGTAAGGTGCCCGAACTGGACGCTATAGCCAATGCCAGCAGTCACCTGTACATGAAGCTCAGGTTATACCTGGCACGTGAGTACAGGGACTGGGGGATACTGTATAGCCAGTGCTCTCTGAACAGGACGGTGTACGCTCAGGCTGTGCACCAGGAAGCTGGCCTGGGTCTGAAATGGAATAGTACTACGAGTACTGAGTACACGTGTGATGCTCATGGATGGTATTACAACAAGAGCTATCTGGGGGAGAATCTGGACACAATCGCCAGTGCTGTGAGTACTGTTGGTGTACTTAAACTGCATGGTGCATGGTTGTATGTAGATATAAATGAATTAAAATATAATGATATTTGAATTCGGTATAAAATTTAAATATCGAAAATAGTAAAATTTCTACTATATAATAATATATTTTTTTTTATGTTAAACATTCGAAAACAATGATTCCGGTAAAATCCAAAAACAAGGCTTTTTGTACTAAATGTAAAAAGAAAATATGATTACTTTTATTTGTTTATCTCATCTAAATAGTAATATGTAAAACATCTGCAATATAATCTTCCAATATAATAATAATACATCTTATTTAATAAAAAAAAAATTTTTTCAATGTCATGAGGTAGTAATAAAAATATTGTATGTTTTATGGTGAACTAGATACGGAACGGTGTTTTAAGTTTTCTAACATTATGTAAATATAAATGAAAAAAATATCCAATTTTTTTTGTTTTTTTTTCTCATTTTAAAAACAGAAGTACTTTTAAAGAAAAGAAATTTCACTTTCTCTACATTGAAAAAAAAAAAAACTCGCGTTAATTATCAATGCTTTGATAATTTATCTTCCTTACTCATAATAAAAGAGTTCATTTTTTCAAATGCTATGAATGCTTACAAAGCAGTACATCATTATTTAAATATACATAAAAATGCAGAAAAATAGAAAAATGCAGTTTTTTTATAAAGGAGAGTTAAAATATAAGAGCAATGAATTGCTAAATACATTAAGGAAAATAATTCTTATTTTTTAATGTATAATAATATTTGCTTGATACAAATAACCTTATTTTTCTTTAATTGTAATCATTCATATATTATATTAATGATTTCACCACTAAAACATTTATTTAAATTATTTAACTTGCTTGATAAATTTATATGCTGCAATTATTTTAAATTCATAAAAATACAATTAAATTAACATAATTAACAAAATAATTTTTTTAAATGTATATTTAAAAAAAAATATCCGTTTTAATAATGTCACATTAATTTGTTTGAAAATTAAAAAAGAATAATGCTTCGTAAATAGTGGATAATGATTTATTTTTTAAAAATAAAAATATGAATAGATGAGTACATATAATCTTTGGTATATGATTAATTGATAAAAATTATTATAAAATAAATAAACTTTTCATATCATTGATATTATTATAAAAGCCTTATTTCTATCAATTTGGATACTTTGTCTATTTTTGATAAGGTAAGATGTAAATGCAAGTCGCGTTAAGTAGTAACCATATAAATAAATGTCAGAAAACTACATAATTGGTGTTAAATCTTTTAAATGTGAAAACTTTAGATTTTATAAAGTTTTTTAAGATTATTTAAGACTAGAGTTTAATCTACAATTATTAAAATCAACATATTTTACAAATTTAAATATTTATTTATTGTCATTTGACATCAATATAATATACAGTAAAGTAAATGCTAATTTATTTACAGAAAGATTTATTGTGAAAAAGGCAATAATTTAAAAAATTTTAAATTATTATAATTTTTTTAGTTAATTAAAATTTAATTTGTTTTTAAATTATATGTTGTTATTTAAGTTGTTCAATTGAAGAACAATATTATTTTTGATACATCTAAAGGGAAATATAAATAACTTATATTAATGCATATGATGCATTATTTATATTAACGCATACGATGTTCAAATCATCACAGCTCAATGCTATTCATACTAGGGATGAAATTAAAAATGTGTATGTATTAATTCATTAGTTGCAATTTTTATGGATCAAATCAAATAAAACATCCATGTATACCTTAAAACTAACAATCTTAATACTAATAACAATATAACACTTGTCCCACTTAGACAAACCAGCTTTATTAGATTCATATTTCTTAATAGAAAGTTTCTCTTAAGTGAGTTTTCAAAAAAAAAAAAAAAAAAAAAGCAAATTATTTTTATCAATAACGATTTTTTAATAATTAATCACTAAATAAGCTATTTTTAAAAATAGTTATTAAATAAAAATATAAAAAATTATATAAATGAATTTTTATACAAGAGAGAAAAATAGATAATTTCGCTTAATATATGTCTTTCTTTTAATATTTTTTATTTTTTTTACATTATTTTAATCAACCATGATTTTTGTAATATTTAATTCATCATTAAATAAGTTTTTTGACATAGTTATAAAATAAAAAAAATAAGAAATAATTATGTAAATAAGGTTTTATATGTAAGAGTAAAATTATAGTGATTTCGTTATTTATGTCATTAAATAATTATAATTATAATTTAATTTATATTTTTAAAAAAAAAAAATGTTATTATATCTTTTAATTGATATTTTTAAGTGTGTTCATCTTTAATTAGTAGTCGACAAAGATGATATTTTATTATTTAAAATGTTGTAATTTAAAATCACTTTCTTCTTTAGATAAATGACTTAAATAAAAAATAACTATTAATAACAAAAAAGTATCTTAATAGTAATAATTATATTAACAACTCTCCCACTTACCACAAAACCCTGATTATTAGATCACATATCTTATGATAGAGTTTTGCTCAAGTTAGTTTTCAAAACGTTTTCTAAATTTTATTTTTTTTTAGATTATTTTAATCAACCACAATTTTTGTAATATTTAATTCATCATTAAATAAGTTCTCTTTTGGCATATTTATAAAAATAAAAATAATAAATAATTATGTAAATAAATTTTTCATATATAAGAGTAAAATTATAACGATATTTTTTTTTTATGTCATTAAATAATTTAATCAACTTAATTTATATTTTCAAAAATATATAATAACAATTTTTGAAAATATGAATTAAGTTATTGATGTTTTTTGTGTATTCATTTTTATTTTAATCGAAAAATGAAATTTTAATATTTAAAATGTTTAATTTAAAATTATTTGGCCTTTAGATAAATGGCTTAAATAAAAAAAAAAAAAAATAATAAATAATTATGTAAATAAAGAATTTGTTATATTTCTCGTTATTTATGCTATTGTAAAATTTTAATTTAACGTATTTAAAAATAAATGTTGTTTAATCTTTAATTTATATTTTTGTGCCGGTTCAATTTTATTTAGTAGTCGACGAAGTTGAGATTTTATATTTTATGAGTTTAAAATTCAGTTGGGCTTTGGATAAATGACTTTAATAAAAATTTACTATGATTACCATAAAACTATCTTAATACTAACAACTATATTAGCAACTGTCCCATTTATCACAAAACAATGATTATTAGATCACATATCTTAATACAGAGTTTCGTTCAAGTTAGTTTTCAAAACGATTTCTAATAATTTTTTTAGAATATTTTAATCAACCGCGCTTTTTATAATGTTTAATTCATCGTTAAATTAGCCCTTTTTTAAATAGACATTAAATAAAAAAATATGTAAATAAATGTTTAGTATATATAAGCGTAATAATTGTTATATTTCCAATTATTTATGCAATTGAATAGTTATAATTTTAATTTAATTCATATATTTAAAAAATTGTTGTTATATCTACTAATTCATATTTTTATGTCTCGTTAATTTTTATTTAGTAGTACCCAAAGATGACATTTTAATATTAAAAATGCTGTAATTCGTTACATTTAAATAAATAAAAAAATTGGTATCTATCTATATATCTATCTATCTATCTATATATATATATATATATATATATATATATATGTTCGGAGTTCTATATATATATTTACGCTAATTTATAATTGTACTAGATTCTTCTCCAATATTGCTACTAATTGTTAAAATTTTTTTTATATTTTCTAATTTATCTTTTATGTGTGTCCAATTTTATTTAGTAGTCGTGAAAGATGATATTTTAATACTTAAAACGTTGTAATTTAAAATCCCTGTAGTCTTTAGATAAATGTCTTAAATATAAATTAGCTAATTGCATCAAACTATTAGGGAATTGTTCAAATTTATCTCAAAAATATTATTAAACTATCACTTCTTCGATTTCTAACATTTACAAGATGTAAGTCATGGATCTTACAAAGGAATCGTGAAAGATTGTAACGTCTTGAGATACAAACTCATTATCCATTGTAAAGGTATTTGCTACTCGCGCGGTCTGGTGCAGCATCTCTGAGCGATCACCTAATATCGCTTGATTAATGAGAGGTATGTACACAATTTCATGTGATTTAAGGGATCATCTCAAAATTACGTTATACCTTATGTTAAGGAAAGGCTGGCATATACATTCTAATATGGGATACAAAGCCGTTAATCATTTCTAATTACGTATTTGAATTAGTTTCATGCAAGCGATGTACAATAAAAGAGAGACATTAACCTGAATTTCAATTCTTCATCAAATATATATGGATTTTTTGTTTATTTATTTTGAAAAAATGTATTCTTTAGCAATATTAATCTAGTTTTATTCAACATGACACGTTTATGACCTTCAGTACTTTCCAAAGCACATTATTCCATACATCATTTACTGTATATTAGAGTATCCGATAAAATAATAAATATGTCTATGTTCAACAGAATTTCTTGAAAACGAGGCTTTTGAAGCGAATTCTTTTAAAGCAAGATATTTTTTATGTGCCTTGAGTTGGATGTCATTGTGAACTTTATATGCACCTTAATAATTAAAACGATATTTAATGAACTGCTGACAGATTTACACCTTAATATTTAAAACATTATTTTAACATTAATAATTAAAACGTCATTTCCTGAATTCATGATGATTGTCATTTTCTGAATTCATTATTTTCAGAAATTCATGATTTTGATTTTTTTTTCAATTCGGAAATTTATGATTTATTTATTCATGAATTCTAACAAATTTAAGCCTTAATAATTAATATCTGAATTAAACCTTTATAATTAAAACGACATTTTATATACTTCTAGCAAATTATTCAGATAACTTACTCAATTATCATTAAAATAACATGATACGATAGTGAAATTTTATATAATAGATGTATAGTATTAATATTAATTTTAAAAAAATATAAATTTATAATAATAAAGGCATTGATAAAATATACATGAATATAAACTAAATAAATAAAAATTAATATGTGTTGTGTTGAAATATAATTAAATTGTAATTAATTCATACTTACTTAAATTCATCGAATTCATAGGATTTCAAAGAGCGTTTTTCTATAGCACGATATTTGATTCTGGAGCAAAAAATGGGTATGTCACATTATAACTATAAATTAAACGAAAATATTTGAATATTATCAATTATTACCAATTAAAATTAAAATTTGACATGTATATTTTCAAATAATATAAATCTTCTATAATTTCGTGTCTTTGATAGTTTAAATCTTGAATCTTCAAATACTTAGATATCTGTCAAAACGGAACATTTATAATATCAAATGTACATAGGGTAAATAATCATTTGTTATCTCAATGAAGAACGGTGAGGTTAAGCTTACATCTTAAAAAACGATTTAGTAGAATTTGTGATTGATTTAATTTTAGAATGAAATATTTTTAAGCATATTATAAGTTGCATTTTACTACATGCTTCGCAAATACGTTTCACAGTTCTGAAGAGAGTGTAAAAATCAAAATAGAATATATTTATTTAATATTAATGTTTTAAAAACCTAAGGAAAGTATCCTCTAGCCTCCTTTTAATTATTTTATTTCTTGCAATTATATTCTAATAGTTACTAGTTATTTTTTAATTTCTGGACATTACCAATGTCTTCAATCTTGCAAGTTTGTTAATATAAGAGTTGTAGACCCTGACGAGATAGTGCGCCCCAATGGTTTATCAACATTATTTTAGTTATAAAGCATAGCTACATATTTCTAACATGTAATATTCAATATTGTTATTATTATCTTAAACATCTATTTATAATGATGCAAACCAAGATTACCATGTCTATTCGTCTATAATATCCAGAATCTTACACGTCCAGAATATCAGTTTAGAATAGGCAGTTAAATAACATGCCTAATATATTCTTGCTTTTAACTGCAGTATGTTTTCTTCAATCAACATAATATTGTTCATTACTAGTAAGCTTGAAACTATCATGCATTCATGTTGTTATATATTTATTTTATACCAGGGGGAACGCTAAACTTAATTCATGAGATGATTTACGAAGTAATAACGGGCCGGGAATTGTAGGTATAAATTCGTAATCTAGACAAATAAAGAGCAAAAGACTGAGAAATGTTACTTCCCAAACGTTTTTTGTGCAAATACCTTGCATCCTTAGCAACAGAAAGTTGATCAAGTTTAATTAAAGGATAAATCTTGTAGTAGCAGTCAACTCCACATTCTTTCTTTTTTTTCCCTAATGCTATTCTACAATTAATTTTCAATGTATTATTCCTCAAAAGGAAGTGTTTTCCAATCTTAATTATTTTTTTGTTTTAATAGTTTAATCTAAAATGCATAAAAAAGAGGTAGTAGTATCAAAATAATGCCATATTTTATAGCCATATTTTATAAAACAAACATTTGTTACAGGAAAATACCACATTTGTCTGGTTTTTGTGTTTTCTTATGCTGTTGAATTAATTGATGTTGCAAAAATTTGATACTTTGTATTAAATCGGTGTTTTAGAATTAGTTATTTTAGGCATTTATTTAGAGAGTTTGCATCTTCAAGTTAGATTTTTGTATGGAACTTTTCAACTTCAGTATTTAAAAATTTTCAAGGATGTGTATGCATATTTTATATTAATGTTTTAAAAACCTAAGTTAAGGCAAATCTCTTACTCTAGCCTCCATGTTTTAATTATGTTTTTATCTTTTCTTACACAATCATGGGATATTCTAATAGTTACTAGTTATTTTTTGTTCTGGACATTAGCAATGTCTCAATCGTGGCAAGTTTGTTAACAAGTCGTTGGTAGTACCTGACGAGATAGTGAGCCCCATGCTGTTTTATCAACATTATTTTAATTATAAAAGCGTTGATGGTACATATTTTAACATGTAATATTCAATATTGTTATGATTCCCATAAATGCTCTATTTATAATCATGTCGGGCGATCTAGGTGGCCATGATCTATTCGTCTATAATATCCAGAATCTTTCTTCAAACCAGTTTGGACCGGTGAATAGCGCAGTTAAATCATGCCTAAATATTCCCATCGTTGTTTTCTTGAAGTCCATAAATGGCTGCAAGAGACTCTAGTAAGCTGAACTATCATGCATTCATGACAATGTATATATTTATTTTATACCAGAGGATCTAAACTTAATTCATGAAAGAACAGCAATCCAATAACGGGCCACCATTGTGGGGAATTCAGTGCCTTGCTGACAAATTTGGGTCCAAGGAACTGAAATCGTGGGGGGTCTTCCCAAACGCAATTTTAGCCCTAAATACCTTGCATCCTTACCAACAGAAATCGTTGACTCATCGGACCAGGCCACGGTTTTCCATTTTCTAGTAGCAGTCATACTCTCACGTGCTCTCTTTCGCTCCCGATGTCGTTCTTCAGTAAAGGCACTCGAGTCGGTCTTCTGCTGGAAAACCCAAGAAGCCAAATTTCTCCGCATAGTTAATCTAAAATGCATAAAAGGGTAGTAGTATCAACATTGATTTTTTTTTGACGCACTTCTAGCCATATTTTTATAAAACAAACTTTTTACAGGAAAAATACCACATTCGTCTCGTTTAAGTTCAGGCGGTCGACCACTGCGCTGTCCATGGTGGGATGTTATGCCTGAAATTTGATACTTCGGCACACTCTTGACAAGTGGATCTGGGAATGTTGAATTTTAGGCACTTTATTTAGAGAAATGGCATGACTTCAAGTTAGATTTTAGCTCCAACTAACATTCGCGTTTAAAGTCTGTTAATTCCGTCGTGCGGTCATCATCATTTCAAAACCTCTTCACATGAATAACCTAACAGAAATGCAAATCTCTGCGCATTTATACCTGTTCTACGCGATGTTGCCATCTGAAAATTTGCATATTGCTATCCCGTATGACTTTGTCACGTTCAGTGTGTGTTCGCTAAACAGCTTTGTCAGATAAACTCTATTTATCCATGGTGAACATCGAGAGGAAGAAAGTGGTGTAGAGCTTTTGTAGCATTCAATCCCGAACTCTAGTAAGTAGTTTTAGGTTTATTGAAAGGCTTGGCTCTAGGGTTTTATTAGATTTGTTTAAAGAAGCATGAGTCGATTTTTGTCTAACATTAAAAACGCAATTTCTAGTCACTCTTCTGTGCGATATTTTTATTCATTAAATCTCATTTTATTCATTAAATTTTGTTTATAAATCTCATAAAATGATAGTCAACATTGAAGACATCTTTCTAAAATTACGGGTATTTATTTAATGATCAACATTGATAGCATATTTATACGATTATGGGTATTTATTTGATGATCGATAAGGCATCTTTTTATAAAATTACTGGTATTTATTTAATGATCAAATTGAAGGCTTGTTTATACGATTATTGGTATTTATTAAATGATCACAATTGAATGCATCTTTATAGGATTACGGGTATTTATTTAATGATCAACATATAATTTTCTTTTCTTTCTTTTTCTTTCTTGCTATTGCACATAGAACTCGCTTTTCAATCATGTATATAATAAGAACACTCCTCAGACTATGATAAAGGAAGTACATCACATTCTAAGAAATTTTCAACGGTAACTGTTCCTTATTTGCATGTGTTATGTAAAAAGAACAGAAACCTTTCAGCAGGACCTTATTGTCTGTGTGAAACACTCAATTATCAACTACTGTACACAAAACCTATTGATCTCATCTTTCTTAAAGTAACCACTTACATTCCCCCTCTCACCAAAATCGAGATCGAGCTATACTGAAAATTTAATGAAAAACCTTACCACTGATTAGGCTGGTTAAAAAACTGATATTATTTAAATTACAATCTATTCTTGAATGCCGATAGTATAATCAGAATTGTTTTTTAGTTAGAGGGATAGGTTCGAGAACGCTGAAAAAGAAGATCAAATTGAAAATGCCATGTCTATTCTGAAGATAAGTCAAAAAACTTTATGTTGCTCTCCAGGAAAAATAAATATAGGTGAAGTCACGGCTAATATGTTTGATGAAATGAATTTTAAATTATGTTTCTGTTTAGAATAGTTTTTGTCGCCAGGTCAACTCAATGAATGTTCACAACAGTAGGAAACTAAAAAGAAAGTTTAATATGCCTATGAAATTCAAGGAGAGAAAGATCGAGAGGGGGTTGTATTTTTGCCCTGTGAACTCGAAGACAGGCTGACGCAGAAATATTGTTTTCAGTATGATTTAATTGATTGAAAACACCATCGCTAGTTTTTTGGTTGGTGTAGTTGTTGTTAAATTTGACCATTTTGTTAAAGTTTCTTTATTTGACGTAGTCGATTTTATTCGGCGCCTGGCAAGATTGTTGTTGGCAATTGCTTAAAGTGCATGTGATAGCTTATTTTGAATGTGCGGCTTGTATTGTAATGTTGCTTGTGTGAGAATATTAGTTAGGACACTTAAATGCAAGCATCAAATTCAACAACATATCCATTTAGGCTTAGTTACGATATGAATCCCACTAGAAAAATAAACAGTCTGTTTAGGTTTTCAATAAATTAAACTATTCTCAAAACAATCAGCATGGCTTCAGCGATCACACATAGGTATACGACTTTTCTCTTCGAAATCCATTAATGCTTTAACTTCCATTTTATTATTTTCCATTTAAATATTTAATAACTTCCATTTTAATATTTATTTAATTGCTCTGGCGGCAAGAGCTAACTTAACAAAATTAGAATTTAAAATTTTCATTTCCTCAAACACCAGAACCGTTCAGTGGGTATGAGCCACTCATCCTTCCGATAATTGCTCGTTTAAATATAGGAAATGCGAATAAGTCCAGTCACTGTTAGAATCAATATTTGCTTTACTCCATGTTGATACTGATGCTAAATAAATTCAACGTAATACCATAATGGTCATTATTTTTGTTTTTGATAGTAATGATGATACGACCAATATGACACTATAAGGATCATTAATTATGTTGTGCTGTACGGCAATTGTATTTCTAAAAATTATTGCTTATATATATATTTATAGTAACTCTGTTTTTATTAATTATCCCGTACACTGGGCGTCACTTTTATATTTTTCCCCACATGGATTCAGCCATCGCCTCGTCATTATAATAAATAATAAATATAATTTGCTTAAAATGTACACAAAATGTCATTTTAACAATTTGTCTTATTTCTGCTTTTTTTTATGTTATTAAGCAGTTTCTTGGAGCCCAATAATTTATGATGACATCATAATATAAAAAAAATTTACATAATCATCATTAATTAATTCACACGTTGTTTAAAGATTTCAGTTTTTTTTTTTTTTTAAATATTTCTTCGCGTTCTCTGAAATGTTATAAACATTAAATAAAACAGAAGAAAAATATTTTTCTATGATTTTAAATAACTTTTTTTCATTAAAACAAATTTTCTACTAAATATTAAAAGTGGATTAGTTTTATAACCTAATTGCTATGCTTCTTCTAATTTTTCAAATATATGTACTGTCAACTATTTTTAAAAACACATTTTTAAGAAAAATTATTTGTACTTAAAATTTAATTTAATAATTTATATTCAAATGGAACGGAATGCTTTAGAAACTCAATTAATATACATGATATTTAAAATATTTTATCTTTATGATATTTTATTAGAAATAAATTTTTATAATCAGTCAAAACTTATACAAATGGCAAGCACTAAATAAAATTAATTCGTTTTAATAATTAAATATTAATGCAACATAAAATCATAAAATTTTAAATGATGTCCTTTAAGTGAATATATTTAATATATTGAAAGTTACATTAAATAAACATATACTATTTAATTTAAAATTTCCTGTATTAAGCCAAATAAATTACATATGAATACATGTATCAGAAAATGTATGACTGTATTTTGAAGGATTACGTAAAATCATCATTATTTATTTATTCAATAGCTTTTTTTTTCTAGTTTTCGAAATGTAGTTTGGGAATAATTAAACTTTGATGCTTCGTATGTTTTGAAAAGAGAATTCTTGAAATATTTTAAATCTTATTAATGTAAACCCTTTAAAAATGTAAATTTTAATTACTTTGCTAATTAGAGTGAAAACAGTTATGTAATAATGCTTATGACTTTCTTTATTTCTTTATGCGTTTTCTAAAATATGAAAGCAGTTTTGTAAATTTAAATATGCAATTAAATTGTAAATTTCTAGGAAAGTTTATCTGTATAACGAAATTATTCTATTGAGTTTCCTGTATAATTCTTGGCTTTTGATAATCCTTTTTTGTTTTGCATAATAACTCGTTCTGCATCAAACTGTGCTTCAGTTCATTAAGTAAAACATAAATTTATATAATCACATTTCAGTAGTCAGCAAAAAAAAAAAAAAAAAGTTATACAGTCCGCCAAATGATGAATGATCCGAAAAAAATTTCAATTTATCTTTCAAATCTATCTCAGTAGAAAAAAACAATGGCGCAAAAACGAATGAGAAAAGTTGCTTTTGCATAACAAGCCACAGAAAATGAAATTAAGGTACGCATCGTTAAAATCTTCCTGATTAAATTTCATTTCATTTCGGTTTCATCCTTTTTTTTAAAAAAGGGGCTTCTTTCTGAATCTTCTATTACCGTCAACCACCACCAGGTTTTTTAAATGCACTGAGACCAGTTGCATGAAAAGTATTGAATGAGAAGCGAAAAACCAATCTTTTTTTTTTTCAGGAATTTTAATTTGTTTTTTGCTTATTTCCGTGTTCTGTGGTAAGTTTTAATTACCATTTAGCGAGATTTTAAGAATTTTTTTATTACCTTGCTGTTTTGTCGAAAAGTAGTCAAGATGGTTCAGAATTTTAATCACACATTTTTTTTTTTTTTCGTTCTTTGTTTTAGAGATGCAAAAATCGGCACCATAATTAACACCATGTTCTTTGAAAATTTATCTTTACATTTTTTGCTATCACTAACATAGTTTTTATTCGCCCAAGCTTAAAATATGAATAATGAATTTTTGAAGCCGTTACCTCATCAATAACACGCGATTCGCCATTTATGGTCTCTATTCTGTTTTTAAGTTTGCATTGTATTAACTAATTTTAAGTCTGCGTTGTTTAGTAATTTTAAGTTTACATTGTATGACAATTTATAATTTATCATTGTATAACTTTTAAGGTATTTTTTATATTGTATGACTATTTTTAAGATAGCATTGTATAACTAATTTTAAGTTTAGATTGTATGGTAATTTTTAGCATTGTATAACCAGTTTTCAGTTTACATTGTATGACTATTTTTAAGTTAATATTGTATAACTATTTTAAGTTTACATTGTATGGCTAATTTTAAGTTAGCATTGTGTAACTTCAAACCAATAATTTAAAGTTTACGTTGTATGACTATTTATAAATTATCATGTGTAACCAATTTTAAGTTTGTATTTGTACAACTAGTTTTTGATATTTCGTTAATATTATATCATAAACTTTTTAATGCACGTTGATTTCATTGCAATGAATATACGCTGTAATCATTTGAAATTCAAATTGTAATTATAAACTTTAAACATATACTATATTTTGAGTTTTTTCATAATAATTTGTTAAAAACAGTCGAGATTGATCAGATTTTTTATCACATATTTCTTTTTCGTTCTATATTGTATAAATGCAATGGCGATCCCTTAATTAACATCACATTCTTTGAAAACTTATCTTTTCTTTTTAGGTATCGCTAACATGTTTTTTATTCCTCCAAGCATTATCTTAAAATACAAATAATAAAATTTTTAAATCTAGTGTATGATTGCGTTTGTAGTGTTTACATTGTATAACTAATTTTAAGATTTAATTGTGTAATTAATTTTAAGTTACATTGTATAACTAATTTTAAATATATATTACATAATTAATTTTAAGTTTCAATTGTGCAATTATATTTAAGTTTACATTATATAACTAACTTTAAATATTCATTGTATAAATAATTTTAAATATACATTGTATAACTAATTTAAAGTGTACTGTGAAAGTAATTTTAGATATATCGTTAATATCATATCATTAAAATTTTAAATAAATGTTCATTTCAGTACAATTTAATTGGGTACGTTTATCACTACCGTTTAATTATTTAAAATATAAATTTTAAGATAATATAATTTATGTTGTTGGTGCGATTTAATAACGTCTTGTCAAATTGTACGATATACTAATTACAACATTAAAATTATGTACGTAGTTTCATACTTTAAATCTATTCAATATTTTTAGAATTTTATTAATGATTTTTATATTACATATCTCTTACTAAATTACAATTATTTGAATTAAAATATTTAAATATCTTTTTTTAATTATTAAAGATTGAAGAAAACTACTTTGAAAGTTTAAATTAGATCATAATTAACGAAATCTTTTACAATAAGACTGTTCTAATAAAAATATAGTTAAAATAAACTATAACACTAATAAAAAATAAACTAAGGAAAATAAAAAATAAACTGAGGGTAACGTAATATTCACAACTGTTTCAATAAGATAAATATTTTTATTTTATACTTTTTTTATTTATTGCTCTAATTTGTTTTTTTGTTTAATGCCATCTATTTGAGTTCGAGACATCATTAATTTTAGTGTATTTATTTTTTAAACAATGGAAAAAAATATGTTTGTTTAAATAAATAAATAAATTTAATATTATATATATATATTTGATATTATATAAATTATTAATATATATATATATATATATGATATTGTATAAATATTTTCAATATATATATATAGGCTATATATAACATACTTTCCATTTATACTGAAATACAATTTAACATATAAAATCGGCGATTCAAAAACGTAATGTGCGAGGCCTATTTTTATTTAAAACGATTAATTTTATATGATACATGACAGAACAAAAGCATATAACCATACATTTTAAAGCAGAATTCATATGGCCTTGTGCCAAAAAAGAAGAACAGAAGATCG
This sequence comes from Caerostris extrusa, assembly GCA_021605095.1. Lineage (NCBI taxonomy): Eukaryota > Metazoa > Arthropoda > Arachnida > Araneae > Araneidae > Caerostris > Caerostris extrusa. Next base: position 97,230 of record BPLR01003912.1, read on the forward strand.
AAATCAAAAACACGAATTTGTTTCAAAACAAAATGATGACGATTGAAATGAGAGTAGAATTTAAAGTCTATTTTCCACAATGTATTTTTGAGTAATACATAGAGAAAGAATAGAAAAAGATAGAGTAATATATTGTTTTGTCATGATTATTTTATTAGAAATTTTTTCTAAAAATTCTGCGTTCAGTCAGACATTGAAGAATGTGCTTCCATCTTTTTTAATAAATTTATTTATTTTTTATTTATAATAAGTTAAAATTGTAAGACTTGTGTAAAAACAGTTATAAGATTTTATGTATTTATAGAAAAATATTTCAATGTACCATAAATGTTTTTATTTAAATAATTTTTGTTTGTTTTTAATAATTAATTTTGTTTAGTTTCTGTAATAATGTGTTGTTTTTCATCTTACGGCAAAATTAATCATTTTTAAAATTAAAATACAATTTAAAAAATACATATTTTATTTTGGTTTGTATTTTATTAGGCTTATTCCAGGACAATTTAGCCTGATTTTATTTAATTATTTTAGGGTAATTTAATTAAAATTTGGATTATTTTTAGGTATTACAGGAAAAATTAAGAACTTTTTAGTTACGATTATTATTAATCTAATTATTAATTAGAGCTTACTTACTCTTAAATAGGAGATAATTTAATAAAAATTAAAATTATCTATTAAATGTTATTTTTATAAATTTCTGAAGAATTTACGCTTTAAATTATTTTAAATTCTAAAAATGTTTAAAAGTACACTGATTAAAGTGATATATTTCGTCAATGGAACGGCAAAAATTTAGCGTCAATTACGCAGGTTTATTGAGAAAATACTGAATGGAATAGGATTTACTGAATGGAAATTAAAGATTATATACTGCACCCGCAATGCTCCAATTAAATATTCAACAACCATTTTAGGAACACTATCTTGGGCAGTGCAATATTCTCTCTCCTCTACTAAATCTGCGAATAGACTTTCCGGCTTACATAATTATTATAATTATACTTGAAATATACATAAGCCTGTTTTATTCTTTTATATTCAGTTCTGGAAGTAACCGTCTTACATTCAAAACCGCAACATTTCAAAATTATAATAATGGTTATGATACAGTATTATAATCATTACAAAGTTAAATAAATAAAATCTTTATTTATTTATATACGTTTTTATTATTAATTCCATCTTCTGCAAAGTTATAAAAAAAAAATTATAGATAATTTACGTTTAATATCTATTGTTTGCTGTTAGTTGACCAAAATCATATTTATTTATATACGTATTTTTATTAAATACATTTGCTGCAAAGTTTTTAAGAAAATATTTATAGATAATTTATATTTGTTATCTATTGTTTGCTGTTAGGATTGTTGTCATAAAAAATAGTATTTATTTACATACGTATTTTTATTAAATACATCTGCTGCAAAGGTTTTAGAAATATTACTGGATAATTTGTGTTAGTTATCTGTTGTTTTCTGTTAGGATTGTTGTGACCAAAATCATATTTATTTATATACGTATTTTTATTAAATACATTTGCTGCAAAGTTCTTAAGAAAATATTTATATATAATTTATATTTGTTATCTATTGTTTGATGTTAGGATTGTTGTGACCTAAAATAGTATTTATTTGCATACGTATTTTTATTAAATACATCTGCTACAAAGGTTTAGAAATATTTCTGGATAATTTATGTTACTTATCTGTTGTTTTTCTGTTAGGATTATTGGGACCAAAAATAGTATTTATTTCAATTCCTTTTATTAGCTCACACTCTCCATATATATATTGTTATCTTGTTCAAATTTTCAATCGTTAATAAAATACTTTTTATTCGTTCACTCCAAGTTCAAATACATTTTTTGAACTTGTAGTGGATGACACTTGATATTAATACAGTTTTCACAAATATTAATTCATTAATTTAATTTAATTAATTAATTTTAGTTTTTTTAGATTTTTTGAATATATCTACCAATAGATGGCGGAGATAAACCTAAAAAATGAATGAAAGTGCAATATAGTGAAAAAAAAAGTAGGAATTGATTTTAATTTTTTTATATTACTTGTTTATATACGCATTTTTATTAAATTCATCTGCTGTAATGATTTTTAAAAAAAAATGTATATCTAATTTATATTTCTATCTATTGTTAGGATCAGTGCTAGGGATCAATAGGATCTCTATCATATTGTTAGGATCGGTGTGACCCAAAATGGTGGTTCTCTGGCCAGCCTGCTGTTTTAAGATCATGCTAATGAATTCACTAGCTGTTCAATGGTCCAACATTTAATTACTCATGTAAATGTGTTGTCAGCTAGGGTTGAAAGGTGAAAAGTAACAGCGTGTACTTGGGAAGTTTCTTTTAAGAACTTTTTGATGATGTCTACTGTTTATAGTAACCAATAACAGTCTCTTGTTTCTTGCAAGCTTTATTTATCCCAAAAAAAATAAACTAAATAAAAAAGTATAATGTGGAAAAATAGAGGCTACTGCATTCTTAATTATTGTCTTCATAATGATTGAAGTATAGTTAAATAACGTAAAATTTGCATGCATTTTTTTTATCTAATGTTTCTTATATTATATTCTTTGTTGTTCGTATTTTTGTATTTATGTTTCTGAATATTATCTTTACGCATTTTTTGTTGCATATATATATATATATATATATTGTTAATATCTGAAGTGTTAGCATAAAAAATTACAATTATTTTCCCATCCATTTTTTTATACAATGTCTTAAAAATTTCAAATCTTCAAAATTTTACTACAATGTCCTATTAAATTTCAATTGACGTGTGTTTTCAGAAACGATTAAATTAACTGCATAATAAATTGTTAAAGTCAAAAATTTAACAGGGCAAACTTATTTTGCCCTGTTTTGCGTGTTACTTATATTTATCTCTTTTATGTAACGTAGCTATATGTTCTTGTTGTGACTAATCCTCAGTGTCCGGCAGCGCGGGTTGAACATCACATGAGCAATTCAGGGATTCATTCAGGGATGAATGAAAGGGGTGGCAGCTTCTGTTGTGATGGAGCAGCCTAAAAAAAGTAGAAGTCTAACTGGTTCCGATTCGGTAAAGGAGGGCAGTGCCTTCCGGAAAAGAATTTCAGGGGGAACTACCCTGCATTTGTCCGTCGTATGGGAAAAAACCCAGAAAATTCTCACCAGGTAATCTGACTAACGAGATAAGATGCAGATTTTTTTAAAACAGTGTATACAACAATACCGCCAGTGTATTGAACCTCAGCCCTGATGCTCACCAGCGGAGAACATTACGTAACGAGTCGTAACAATAAACAAATCTAAACATGCACATTAGGTTTTAATTTTAAACGTAAATTTAAATTGGTAGAAGATAGTATTTAAACAAGACATTAACTTAATCTCTGTGTAGCTCACAATTTAAAGTACGATATATATATATATATATATATATATATCTGTATAAAAAATGTTTAATTTAAATACGATCATATTAAAAAATAAATATTTCAATAAAATATATTAATATATGTCATTATAAAACTCTATCTCATATGAATAATAACAATTTAATGTCACTAACTATTAGGACGCATATAAGTAAAACTGCTGAAAAGATTTAAAATATTATTATTATAAAACAGATTTTCTCTAATTAATGAATAATAATAAGCTTACGTAGCACAAAATATTTATTGATAATAATAATTAATAATATTTAAATTTTCCCTAATTACTTTCATTGTTTGTTAATCTTACGAAGATATTCAAGAAGAAATATAGAAAAAACAATTTCATTTCTATTTTTTTCTTTTGATACAGGATTTTCATTATGCGCCATATTTTTAGTAGTTTATATTGTCTACATGTTTCATTTAATTTCCTAGAAATTACAACATTTGTTTTCTATTATAACATTGTCTTTTGGTTTTTTTTTTAATATGATAAAATAATTTTGTAGAATTACGAAACTTTTCTGATAGGAGAAAAATACATCAAACTATAGGATGATTAATTACCGTGATCAACTTAAAATATAAATTATTACATTTTGTTAACTGAGAAACTATTTTTTAATTGTGCTTTTGAACTAAACCGTGTTTTCGCTATTGGTCTTTTTAGGTAATTTTTCGTTTTTCCTTTTTTACCAGCATATATATTATTTTATGTACAATAATTATAATTATTTATTACAATGTTTTCAGTTCGCAAAACATTTTTGTTTATTCAGTGTATAGAATAAATTATCTTTATTAATCTAATGTATATAATTAAAGCAAATCTTTATTTGTTCCGTAAGTAATGCAATGTAGCATGAACTATATATTAGCTATCTTATGGACTTTTAAAAACTGCTTTTTTTTGTGTTATTTAATAGGAAACAAATAATTACAAACGGCAATGAAAATGTTCGCTTTACAAACTAACTTTTAATGCATGTCACTAAAAAACCAATGTGTCAAACCACGATGTTAATTGACTGGGACATGACGTTTAAAATATGTGATATTTAAAAATTTCTCCAATTTCCCTTTTTTATAAATAAATATAATGTTTTCCATACTGTCTATAGGCGAATCATATTGATTAATTTTCTTTTCTGAATGTTTTATTTGAATTTATTGAGTATGTTGTCAAAGGTATTTACACATGATGTACAAAACCATTTATATAAAACAAGTGCGAAATCATTTGGCATATTTGTACGTACAATAATTCTGAAGTGGGCCTTGGCACTATGTGCGTTAGGTTTCCGAACCCGGGTAGCATGTAGCTGCAAACATTTTATATCGACAATCGGGCTAGAGTAGCTAGTGTAAATTAATCTACAAGCATTTATATCGACAATCAGGCTGGTATAGTCAGTATGAATCTATCTGCATATATTTTATATCGACAATCAGTCTATTGGGAAATTACTTGATTTTTCCCTTATAATGAAAATTTAAGCATTTTTTCCTTGAAAAACGCTTCAAATTTAAATACATATATTATCATAACATATCGGTAGAGTGTTTTATTTATATCTATTTTCTAGTTGAACATCGATATCGTTTCATTTTCATCGAAAGTCGTAGTTGTCTAGTGCTGGATATTTTCGTGCTATGGGTATCATTCAATGCTATGTGTTTTCAATGCAACGTGTCTGTAAATGGTACGATAAGTAGGGACTAGTATATAGAAATTTTTTTTTTTAATTAAAATATATATATATATATGTGTGTGTGTGTGTGTAATCGTTATTTCTTTATTCTTTATTGATTCGCTTCATGTATTTAAATTTATAGTTTCATTTGTCTTTTCAGCCCATGTTTATTACGTTTCCCTGTAAATGCCATCATTACTATTAATACAATATATGTTAAAGCATCATGATAAGGAATTTTAATTAAATCTCTCCCAAATCCGTTGTCAGATTTTTTAGGGCATCATAGCGGCAGCAACACCATTCTCAGAAAACTTCGTAATTCCTAGTTTATTTTTCATTGCCACGAGTACTTCACAAAATACTACGATGTTAGGGAAACATAAGAACGTGTTTCCTATTTAATTAATTCCGTCAAAACAAGAACTGGTAAAGAAGAACAGCAAAACAGTGCAATCGTGGAAGATTCCTAGAAATTCAGAAAAATCGGGGTGCATATAAAAATAGAAACCCATTCCAATAATTCTTCATTTTTCGCCATGTTTAAAACAAATGAAGAAAGTCTTCTTTATTTATTCATCGAAACTGCTCCGAGGGCTGCAAAAATAATCTCTCAAAGTAATTAAACTAATTCGGCGGCTCAATAAAAATGGTGTGACAACACAACTCTCTCGCACATTACGGCCCTCTGCTAAGAAATGATCATCAAATTGAGGATTATATTTTGTCGCGTTGGAAATGAAGGCATTTAAAAGAGTAAAAACGAAGCACCAGTGAGAAAGCTCATTTAAGGAGCGTTGGGGTAATTACGGAATGAAACTTAAGAGAAATTTTCGGAATTGTATTCCATGTGTATTCTGTGCCTTCTGTGATGGAAAAGATTAAACTGTCATAAATTGCGACTTTTTTTTTTTTTTTGCTTTTATTAATCTTTTCAAGAAATATGTGTTTGTATTATTATTATTAATAAAAATCACATTTTGTTTAATTTAAAAAATGGTTTAAGAGCCTGGGCAAAACCAAGTTAGGCGCAAGAGGAATTAGACAAAAATTGCATTTTGTTGGTTTTAAAGACGACAATAAAGGTCCTAATATTATAAATGATACACAGCTGCTCCGTTCTCTTATACCATTTACTAAAGACAAATTTTTCATTAAAGGAACTCTATATACCAGCGCCTTTTTTTTTTTGTCTGAATCCGCTGAAAAGCGAATCAATTGCATATCACAGCACCTCCTTCTTGTCTTTTAAATTTTACGCCTGTAGCAAGTCGCCTTCTTTGTGTAGCTATTTTAATGGCCAGTATCGAATATCTATATATAATCGCTATTTCTTTATTACCCATGTGTTTGTACATATTGTACCATATTCCTATGCAGCCTCTATTAATGACGTTTTACTGTATATACCATCACTACTTCCTACAATATATGTTAAAACATCACAATCAGAAATTTTAATTAAATCTCACCCAAACCCCTTGTCAGATGTTTTTTGTTGTGTGGCATCATAGCGGCATCAACACCATTCTCAGAAACACTTCGTAATTCCTAGTTTTATTTTTCATTTTCACGAGTACTTCACAAAACACTGCGATGTTAAAGGAAACATAAGAACTGGTTTCCTATTCAATTAATTCCATCAAAACACGGCGGGTGAAAGAAGAAGAGCAAAACACTGCAATCGTGGAAGATTCCTAGAAATTAAGAAAAATCGGGGTGTATATAAAAATAGAAACCCATTCTAATAATTCTTCATTCTTTCACTATCTAAAAACAAATGAAGAAAGTTCTTCTTTATTTATTCATCGAAACTGCTCCCATGGCTGTAAAAATAATCTCTCAAAGTAATTAAACTAATTCGGCGCCTCAATAAAAATGGTGTGACAACACAACTCTCTCACACATTACGGCCCTCTGCTAAGAAATGATCATCAAATTGAGGATTATATTTTGTCGCGTTGGAAATGGAGGCATTTAAAAAGAGTAAAAACGAAGCATCAGTGTGAAAGCTCATTTCGGAGGGCTGAGGTTATTACTGAAGAATAAAACTTAAGAGATATTTTCGGAATTGTATTCCATATGTATTTTGGTGCCTTCTATGAAGGAAGAGATTAATCGAAATTTCAACTGTCATAAATTGTGACATTTTTTTTTTTATTAATCTTTTCATAAATTTTTTGTTTGTATTATTAATAAAATTTCATCTTGTTTAATTAAAAAAATATTTTAAAAGCTTAGTTAAGCTGACAAGCTAACCAAGTTTTTTGTTTTTAAAAACCAAGTTAGGAGCAAGAGGAATTAGGCCAAAATTGCATTTTGTTGGTTTTAAAAAAAAACAATAACAGGGTCCTAATATTATGAATGATACATGGATGCTACGTACGCTTATACCATTTGCTAAAGAAAATTTTTTCATCAAGAGTACTAGATATACCAGCGCCTACTTTGTCGAATTCGCTGAAAAGCGAATCATTTGCATATCACAGCACCTTCTTCCTGTCGTTTAAATTTTAGGTCTATAGCAAGTAGCCTTCTTGGTGTAGCAATTTTAATGGCCAGTTGTGTATACATATGTATATTCGTTAATTCTTTATTAACCCTGTGTTTGTACATATTGAATCATAAGACTTTGCTGCCTCTATTTATAAAGTTTCATTGTAAATACCATCATTATTGTTCCTACAATATATGTTAAAGGCATCAGTAGAAAAGGAATTTTAATTAAATCTCTCACAAAACTCTTGTCAGATATTTTTTGTATGGTATTATAGCTACAATAACACCCTACTCAGAAAAACTTCGTAATTCCTTGTTTATTTTTATTTCCGCGAATACTTCAAAAATACTGCAATGCTAGAGATACATAAGATCTTGTTTCATATTTCATTAATTCCGTCAAAACACGGCCGGCAAAACACGACACTGCAATCGGGAAGATTCCTCGAAATTCAGAAAATCATACAAATAGAAACCCATTCAATAATTCTTCATTATTTCGCCATGCTTAAAACAAATGAGGGAAAGTTCTTCTTTATTTATTCATCGAAACTGTTCCCATGGCTGCAAAAATAATCTCTCAAAGTAATTAAACTAATTCGGCGTCTCAATAAAAATGGTGTGACAACACAACTCTCTCACACATTACGGCCCTCTGCTAAGAAATGATCATCAAATTGAGGATTATATTTTGTCGCGTTGGAAATGGAGGCATTTAAAAAGAGTAAAAACGAAGCATCAGTGTGAAAGCTCATTTCGGAGGGCTGAGGTTATTACTGAAGAATAAAACTTAAAGAGATATTTTCGGAATTGTATTCCTTATGTATTTGGTGCCTCCTATGAAGGAAGAAATTAATCGAAATTTCTACTGTCATAAATTGTAATTTTTTTTTGCTTTTATTAATCTTTTCATTAAATATATGTTTGTATAATTATTAAAATCATATTTTATTTAATTAAAAAATATTTTAAAAGTCTAATTAAAACAAGTTAGGAGCTAGAGGAATTAGGCCAAAATTACATTGTTGATCTTAAAGAGGCCGATAACAAGGTTCCAAAATTATAGAAGATATATAGCTACTAAGTACTCTTATACAAAATGCTAGTTACCAATTATACGTTTGGGTAAATTGGAATTACGCCAATTTCATTTGTTGGTCTTAAAGATGACAATAACAGGGTCCTTATATTAAAGATGTTACATAGCTGCTACTTACTCTTATACCATTTACTAAAGACAATTTTCATTAAGAAAATTCGATATACCAGCCCCTGCCTTTTCAGAATTCTCTGAAAAGAGAATCATTGGCATATCACAACACCTTCCTGTCGTTTAAATTTTACGTCTGTAGCAAGTTGCCTTCTTGGTGTAGCAATTTTAATGGGGAATAGTGTATATATAGTTATTTATATAATACATATTATACACTATAATACACTATAATTTTATTAACCATGTGTTTGAACATATTGTTTCATATTCCTGTGCAGCCTTTTTTTTATAATGTTTCGCTGTACTTCAAATACCATCATTACTGTTTCCTGTATTATATGTTAAAAACATCATCGTGGAAGAATCCAAATTCAGAAAATTTTAATTAAATCTCTCCAAAACCCCTTGCCAGATTTTTCATTCTATGGTATCAAGCAAATGGCAGTAATACCATTCTCAGAAAAAACTTCACAATTCTAGTTTATATTTCATTTTTACGAGTACTTCACAAAATAGTGCAAAATTAGAGATGAATATAAGAACTTGATTTTCTTATCTAATAATTTCCATCAAAACAAGGCCGGCAAAAGAAGAACAGCAAATAGTGGAAGATTCCTAGAAATTCAGAAAATACAAAAAGTTAGAAACCAATTCCAATAATTCTTCATTCTTTCGCCATCTTAAAACAAATGAAGAAAGTTCTTCTTTATTTATTCATCGAAACTGCTCCCAGGGCTGCAAAAATAATCTCTCAAAGTAATTAAACTAATTTGGCGGCTCAATAAAAATGGTGCGACAACACAACTCTCTGGCCCATTACGGCCCTCTGCTAAAAAATGATCATCAAATTGAGGATTATATTTTGTCGCGTTGGAAATGAAGGCATTTAAAAGAGTAAAAACAAGCACCAGTGTGAAAGCTCATTTCGGAGAGCTGAGGTAATTATGGAATAAAACTTAAGAGATATTTTCGGAATTGTATTCCATGTGTATTCTGTGCCTTCTGTGATGGAAAAGATTAAAAGAAATTTCAACTGTCATAAATTTCGACTTTTTTTTTTTTTATTAATCTTTTCATGATATATTTGTTTGTATTATTATTAAAATAACATTTTGTATAATTAAAATATGCCTGTAAAGCCTGATTAAAAAGCTAGTTAGAAGTTAGGGGAATTAGGTTTAAATTCTTATAAACAATGCCGAATCTGAAGCCTGTGCTGGGAATTGACAGGATACATTTGTAGGACAAAATTAGATTTTGTTGGTCTTAAAGAGGACAATAACAGGGTTCGAACATTGTACATGATACATAGCTGCTAAGTACTCTTATATCATTTGCTAGTTACCAATTACGAGTTTGGAGCTAGAGGAATTAAACGAAAATTACATTTTGTTGGTCTTAAAAGGCCAATAACAAGGTTCGAACATTGTATATGATAGATAGCGGCTAAGTAGTCTTATACCAATTACTAATTACCAATTACGAGTTTGGAGCTAGAAGAATTAGGCTAAAAATTACATTTTGTGTGTTTTAAAGAGGACAATAATGGGATTCAAACCTTGTGGATGCCACATAGATGCTAAGTACTCTTATACAATTAGCAAAAACAAATTTTAGATATTCCTTATACGCTTATATTAAAAACATCTACTTTATTGTACTTCTGCTCAGAAATTACTAACTGTATTGTCTTCTCTTATTGCAAAATAGTGAACTGTAGATCATACCACTAATGGAATAATAATTGAAATTTCAACTGTCATAAATTGACCTTGTTTTGCTTTTGTTAATCTTTTCATGAAATATGTGTTTGTATTATTATTAAAATCACATTTTGTTTAATTAAAAAAATTCTCGTAAGCTTGGACGCACCCAGTTAGAAGCTTGAGGAATTAGGCCCAAAATTACATTTTGTTGGTCTAAAAAGGACAATAATAGGGTTCGAACCTTGTAGATGACATATAAACGTAAGTACACTTATACCAATTACTAAAGACATATTTTCATTATGTATGCGTATTCACTAAATGTATTGTCTTCTATTATTGCAAAATTATGCCAGACAACACTTACCACTAATGGAATTAAGTATGTCTCTTTTTACAAACCATATATTGTGCAATGAAATTAGCGTTGCTTAGTTATTACTAATGTGAATAAATATAATTTATAAAAACATAAAAATTGACAAAAATGTGATTACTGTAAATAATCAGTTTATATTTACAGTATGTATATGTATTAGGCTTTATTGAAACATTCAATAGAAAAAAAGACATCTTAACCTTTAAGTTCTTAATTCTATTTAATTTTAAAATTTAGGTAAATTTATCTGATGATAAAATAAATTAATCGGTTGATGTAGTCGCAGTTTGTGAATATTCCAAATTTACAAACTTCTTGTGAACCAAAATGACAAATCGAAAATTTCAGTTTAATTATATGCACTCGTAAAGCAAAGTTCCACCCCGTAAGTTAAAAGAAATGCAAGGGCAATGCAAAACCCTCAGAGTGAGGTGCAAGCACCACATGTTGTACAATAGTTAGTATTGCATATCTACCTGTGTGATGGCAGACTTTCATTTAAAATGATAGGCGTTTTTAAAAACGTGCTCGTGAATTATTTACATTTTATGAAAATTAACAGTTAATTAAAATATGCAAAATGTTATACATAGATAAAATTTATTTTAATAAAAGAGAACTGTCTCGAATAAGATAATAAAGTATCTTATAATTGGCTGTATCCGTTAAGATGTATTTATATTTTTATATTGATGTATTTACAGTACAACTAGAAGAACCCAGCATACGTTGTCCTGCCAAAAATAAAAATGCAAATATATATCGAAAATATATTCTCCATGTTCCAATATAGATGCATACTAATTTTCATGGATATCGTTTGAACGGTATATAAGATGAAATGCTGCAACACCATCTGGTGGCAAGTAACAATAAAATGGGTAGCGAACCTATTTTCCATTCACAGAATACATATTATTACCAATTTTCATAGCGATTGGTTGAACGATATAGAGGTTGATATACTGCACAACCATCTGGTGTCAATTGACAACAAAGGGGACAGCATAAAAAAACATTATTCATGCTTTGTTAAACACACACAAAAAATTCATCAAAAATCTGTCAAGTCGTTTAGGAGCAGTTCAGTGACAAACACATGTACAGACGAATTAGATACATATATATGTATAAAAAATTAAAAATCACTTAATAAATACCTGATAATTATGCTGTTAAGAAGAATGTGCATGAAAATTAGTATGATTTATTGTGTATGCGAAAAGTCATTAAAATAATATTGCCAGGAATATTTTTAAAATTGTCTGGGCTCAGAACATATTAATTTACTAATTTTCTTACCCTCAAATTGAAATAATTTGGTATTTTTATATATTTTTGCTTGAAATCATGCAAAATTTGCAAGAAATAAAGTTTTATATATTTTCACTAAATTATTTTAGGTTTTTAAAATGAAGGAAATGAAATAAATGAATATTCATGGTATACAGGTCCATGGAAATATAACATATAAGTGCATGGAAATTTGAAGGAACACATTACTTAGATAAATTATATTGTCAACTTTATGCTGCTATCTAAATATGTTTCAATTTATTGACGATATAATTTTAAAGAAAATAGGACACATCTTGAAAATATTATGGCAAACTCTTGACAAACAATCTGCGACTTTATACCATTTTCTCCTGTTTTATAGTAGGCTTTTCTCAGATTTCCCACTTGTTTTTATTTGATAGTGTTTTCGAAAATTTCCCCAGGAACGTATAATCATCGCATAAATTGAAATAAGATAACATTTTGCCATACTAAAAATAAGCTTGCACATACTGAAAGAAAAATAGAAAAGAATTGAAGAGTTAGTCTGAATATTTTTGAAGAGATCATATGCTTTTTCCATAATAAACTCTTGAGCAACAGATAAGTTTGAGTTATGTAACGATTACGTATATTAATTTGAAAACTCTCTCAACTTTGTAATACATGTTAAATCTTCCATAAAAAGAGATACTGTGTAAGAAATATCTTCTCATCTTACCTTATCTATCTACTTCTATGCTTATATTATATTCCCTCTCGCTCTCTCTATATATATGCAGGTTATTTTTATATATACATTATCTGGCAACCATAAAATTCTCGAAGTACTGTTTACTTAGTAATTTCTTGAACAATAAACGGCATCACTACTTTTGTATATTATGTTTTTAAAAGTTGGCAATGGAAATAATTTTATTGTAGTAGTGGCTTCTTGTGGTATTCAATTCTTAACGTTGTAACTGTGATTTCTCCTAAGCACTGACAACAGTGTACATTCTGTGGTATACACAACCTCCTACACCCTGTGAAGTTCAGGAGAAATGGCCAGAAGATCTCGAAGCTCTCATCCGAGAGGAAGTACAGCGAAATCTGCGCCCGCTGGGAAATACTAAATATTTAAAAGTAATACTGAATATAAGACTTAATAATAAATAGTAGGATATTTTATGGTTTGTATTACGATATTACTGACTATATCACACCACATCACATCACTGTGCCTTGAGCTGAGTTGCCCTTTACAGTTTGAGAATGATGTGGGTGAAGAAGCCTGATTGGGCTCTGTGACGTTCTAAGGTGATATGAGACCAGGCCCTACGACTAGTGAATTCCGAACCACTTACAAACATCATGACACTGCCAAGACTCGAATCCTGTGGTCCGAGGCCAGAGAGTTAGCCATTCGGACACCAGGCCCTGCTGTGTTAGGATAGCTATGTACAGATTTTTAAATGTTTAGTTTAAAGTTTGTCATCCTGAGAGGAAATATATTTAGCCCAAACGGGCCCAACAATTGGCATATAGACTCTCGCCCATACCTGCACATAGCTGAGTCACATGTTTTCAATTTAGAAATGTAATCCTTCCACGAACCTATAATTATATGTCTGTAAATGTGTTAAATATTGTATATCTCTAATTGTTTGTGCGCGTTTAAGTACAGCTGTAAGTTCTGCAATTTGTGTCTGAAGTCTCAACCCAACCACACCCAGTTACAATTTGCTTTCACAACCTGCACACTACAACGTCTTCTTAGTAAACTGTTATTGCTTAAAACACCTTGCTTTATTTAATCATGGAGAAGTTGTCTATATATATTATTATAATTCGTCCTTAAGATAATTGTTCCAATATATAATTCATAAGTGACCAATAAAATTTTATATATAAAATAAGTGTCTTAGTTGCGATTTAAAATATTATGTGAAAATTAAATATATAACATTAAATAACATAGGTATAAAATTAAATATACATATATAACATTCAAATACAGTATTATATAGGTCCAGTCTAAATTTTTAATTAAAAAAATTCAATGTAATCAATTTATTGAAGTCTTTATTTTAATCGGTAGCTGGAGATTCTTGAACTGATAACAATTGAACAAAATAACTCCCTCAAAATTTAATATTATCAAATTGATTCATTCATCATATTTATTTTACGTTATCTATATGATCTCTAAGTTTTATATCTATCTATTCATTGTTATAATTATTCAGTTGAATTAATATTATATTTCATCTTAAAACGTTAAGTTCTTTAGTAGGGAATATTCCAAACTGATTGCTAAATGAGATAAGTCATTCGTAAGATCACATTTGACAATTTAGTGAAACATTTTAATAAATCAAGAGCAGAGGACACGTTACCTTGTCTCCAGCAATTTAGATGATATGAATTATATACGTTTCAATTTTCGGAAATCAATTGTTTAAGAGAGACTATTCTAGACTGATAATTAAAGCTGTGTATAGAATTAAAAGTCTAAATATTTAATATTAGGGTATTTTATGGTTAAATTAGTATATACTAGATTTCTAAATGCTGATTTTGGAATTTTTGCTCATACATAAAATTAGACATAGTCATTTAATCTAATATTGCTTAATCCTTTGTGACATCTTGTTATTAAAACAGCTACTACTCTCACAAGATTACCAGTGCCTTCATTAATTACCCGTTTCTCAATGAAGTACCACAGAAATATGAAATTTTTGCTGAGAGCGCAAAAAAAAATGAGGCAACTGCCCTGATGTCGAGCTTATCCCTCATCATATATTTTGATTGCTCAGCTATTGCAGCTTCCAGGCATTGCCTAGACCAGGGGTCTCCAAACTACGGCCCGCGCGCCAAATCCGGCCCACCAGTGTCATCAATCCGGCCCGCGACAGCCAAAAAAAATAGCTTATTGTTGCTGTAATAAGTTGATAAAATAACACAGAATTATGATAAATCGGTTTTATATACTTTCTAGATAAAGCCTAATGACAAGCATAATACGCAGAAAATTTAACTTAAGCATAAAATCTAACAAGTAATTGAAATGAATCCCACTAACATGTTTCATAAACTAGTGAACATCCCGCGGTTAAATTCGGTAGTTATGTTAGGGTAAAGAGTATCGCATATGTATGTATGTCGATGTTTGGAATGATTATATATCCTGAATCAAACAGTATGATTTTTATCCTGAAAATCCCTCAGAAACGGAAAATTTAATGAACTCGGAATGAAACCGCGGAGTGTCCATTGTGGTTAAAAAAAAACCTTACTAATGAGATTTATGTAATTGTAAGATTTTTCACTTACAATAGTGGATCAAGTTGATTTTGTACCAATTATTGAAAAAGAGATTTAAGATGCTCATCTTTGGTTAACTTGAGATCTATAAACATTCTTTGTGTCAACTTAATTTTGGAGATTGAAAGCTGAATTTAGCAAGCGTATGCTCGAACTTAGAAAAGCGTATCATCGGCGACTAGTCTAGAAATTAAAGATAATGGCAGATGGAAAAATTAAAACGGTTTTGGCCATCGGTACTTAAAGTAAACAGTGCGGCCCTAAGACTGGAAAGTTTGGAGACCCCTGGTCTAGACCATCCCTCTAAAGAAGATTTATACTCCAATATACAAACAATATAGCCAATATGAACAGGGAGAAGCATTATATTTGATTGCCTTGTAGTCTTCAGGGGATACGACATCATCAAAAACATTTAATAAGTCCAGCTTATAAATTAAGTTACCCATTCGAATATGTTTCTGTACTATAGCAAATATTTCATTTAAATATTTAATAGTAGTGTGTTTATTTTTAAATGATTTAGCTATATATTAGATTTTTAAATGCTGAATTGATATTTTTTGAACATACATATTAGATATAATATTATACTCTAATGTTTCTTAATTATTTATAACGTCTTGTTATTAAAGAAGCTGATATTCTAACAAGATTAAAGATTTGTTTTCTCTAATGCAGAAATAGACCGTGATCTTTTATGCCATAAGGGCTCCACCTCCGTAACTCACTTTGCACTACCCAGGAGGCCGTGTAACTTGAAGATAAACCACGGACGCGGAGTAACAATGCCCCCGCAACACTGTACGATCCCATTAGGACCGGGACCTGCGGTTTAAAGTGGATTCCGAACCACTAAAAACACGCATGCCACATCCGGGATTCGACCCGATACCTTGGTACTCGAGCGCCAGAGGCTAGCCACTCGGCCATCAGCCATCACAAGATTTAAAAAGCACCACAAAAATATTAAAATTTCTGCTGATGGCGTTAAAATGCTAAATTGCCCTCCTGTCAACTGCTTAATAATATGTCTTTTGACTGCCCAGATGTTGCAGCCATCATGTATTATCTGGGCCAAAACACGGAAAGCATTTATACTCGAGTTGGCAATTAACATAGCCAATATGAAACGGTAGGACCATAATATTTGATTCCCTCACTCCAGGTTTGCACAGTTCTTAAAAATAGGACTAAAAAGTGTAAAAGTAAAAAATAAGCAATTGGAAACTGTAAAACGTCTTGTTTTTTTTTTTTTTTTTTTTTTTAATAATTTAGCTTTTAAATTAAAATATCCATTCAATTAATTATCAGTACCAAAAGGGATTTTTCAACTAAATCAACTCATTCAACTATTGCAATGTTTTTACCATAACATTACTCCAATCATCACGTATTCAAAAGAAATCATTTTGATGCCATTCCTCTTTCACTCACGTGTCTTTAAATGTCTGGATATTTTTCCTTACCTTACTCGAGGGAGAGGGGGTTACTCGAAACTCTATGAGCCTGAAAAATCTGTAGGTCAAAAATGAACAATCGAAAAATATAAGTTACGTAGATGTATGCATATTGTGTTGTTGTTTCAGTAGTGAAATAGTATAGCCAAGCACGAGCCCATACGTACTCATGATTGAAGGGGAAGGAAGCAGCTACTGTTGTGATGGAGCACCCGTAGGTAGAAGTCTGCCAATACTTGGCTCCGTGACGCTCTTACAGTCATAAGAGACCGGAAGACCTACGGCTTAAACTGGAAATTCCGAACCACTACAAACATCCATGGCACACTTAGCCAGCTTTGAACCCGGAACATGTGGTACTGAGTGCCAGAGTGCTAGACACTCGGCCATTCAGGGGGTCCGTAAATTGATGGAATGCCAACGGCACGCGGTGTTCCCAGGTGGTCAGGGCCCACCCAATTCCGAAAGTACTGAACCCCCTGGGCACCCAATGATGCTTGCCTTGGATGATCTAACGAGAACCGGTATATTCAGCATATATATGGCCACTGGCTCATCGAATATTGTAATTGCTAGATATCTAGTAGTGAAATAGTATAGAAATACAAGAAGAAACAAATTTTCGGTTTGATCGTTATTTTCGCAGTAGACCATCTACATGGTTCCGATCCATTGACAAACCAGACCGCTTCCGTTAAAAACGGATAATGAGAGAATTCTCACTGTGATTTTAATGAGATCAACACTGTGAATGAAAAATAAACTTTTTAACATGTTATATAATATATATTTTTTTCAATTTAACTTATAATAAAATATATTTATAGTCCAAAAAATGTTTTTCGTAATTGAAAAATAAAATTAATCCTTAAGATATTTTAAAATGGTTGAAAATATTTTTAATGATTATGGAAGAAGATACCACTAATTTAACTGGAAATTATGAAAATATCCTTTTTATAAAAACTATTTATTGTATCTAAATACGTATGAAATTTCACAAATTCCTACAAAAAATAATATTTTCTTTTCCGGCAAACACACAGTATTAAATTGAAAACTGTTTTCAAATCCTTAATCTAATTCTCTTAAGAACTTATAAGAAATCGAAAATGCCTTTAAGGAAAGCGGATGAAAATTTTGTTTTATAAAAACATTTCTTTTCGAATATCTAGGCACATTTAAACTTTTATGACGTCTTATTCTTTTTAAAGATTAAATTTAGTCTATTAAACTTCTACTATTCTATCTATCCCAATGTGATGTTAAGATTCTTTTTAAAAAGCCAATAAAGAGTTGTACTGAAACATTTTTAAATACTCTATAAAAAAGAATTTTACTTAAGTCTTAGTTAGATAACTGATTAGTTACTTTAACACTTCTTTTCAAAGTAAATTTACAAAAAAATTTTAATAATTTATTTTTACTTAAATTCATGATGATAGGTTTGCTAATAAATTTTAAAAGGTCGCAATAATTATTTTTACCAAAACTAATAACAAAATTATCAAATATTTTGTCATAATATTTGTAAAAGTCCTAATATTGCACTTTAAATATCCGTACATTCAATCAAAAAAATATCTTAAAATCAAAATTAGCACCTTCTAAAGTCGCCACCATCAAGAAAGACAATCTAATAAACCATATTCACAAAAAAATCAACAACTATTTCAAAACATAAATATTTTATTATAATTCAAACATTTCAACATTACGTAATATTGAAAAGTTTAATAAACTACAATTCTGATTGTTACAACATGATGTTTAATCCAATATGCAAATAAAAGCTAATAATAAATTGAATAATATATTATCCAATGTTGTTTAAATTCCAATTCCAATTAAACTAAGGCTTTTCCATATTCATATAATTGGGGAGAAATTGTTTCATAAATTTCATATACTTTAAAGTACCCAAATTTGTTTAACATTCCTTATGAAATTGATACCATTTTCTTTCCCTACTTACTTAAATTGTAAAACTTTTTTTCAAATCCTTAATAGAATCCTCTAAAAACTCGGCTACAAACGCTCACATGAAAAACAAATTTAAATATATACATCCTTACGTATGTAAAGAACGTTTTCGAATATCAAGATATAATGCAATCTTTCATTGCGATTCAAATATTATATTTTTAAAAAAAAGATATTTTAATCATAAAAAATACATTTGCAATTAAAATAGTAAATGTATGTTTAGCTATAATTATGGATATTTCAGCATGGTATTTAATTGAAAATACTAATAAAACTCATAAGAAATTGAATAATAGGGCGTCCAAAAGTATAGTAAATGTATTTTTAGCTACAATTATAGAATGTTTCAACATGGTATTTCATTGAAAATACTAATAAAACTGTAATGTTTTCTTTAAAATAACTTTATAATTGAATTAATGATGATATCTATTTATATTATTGGTATAAATTAATAAAAATATTTCATGAACTTAAACATATTCAAAGTTTAATTAAATTAGTTTTAAGTAGATGTATTATAAAATACCCCACCATTAATTTAAAGGGAAAATGAGAAAAACCTCTTCAAACTCATTATGAAAACTATTTCCTTTTGTACATCCATTTACAAACATTATTACAATTTGTATTGTGTGTATTGTTTAGGTATACCATTTGTAATTGATATTATTGTTGTTGTATAACAATGAGTAAATTGCTTGCAATTCTTGCAAAACTATGACTTCAATATACATCATGCTTATATCTTAACACACTCATCATATTATCCTTACCTTATCATACCCTCATTGTTATTAACAAAATAACTAAAGAAATATTAGAATTTTATCTATTTTAAATTTTATTAACTATTTAAGCAATTTTAAAACTATTCATAATGATGTATTGCAATCATGTATAAATTTATAATGTGTAAATTTATGATTGTCACTGGCACTGATTAAGATGAACACAACATGAACGATGGCGATTTTCACAAAGACCTAAAAGTTTACATTTGAAGAAGTACAGCCATTTAGTTTTTTTATATCTTAACAAAAATCCTATTACGCTATGAACTTGTAAAAAGTATAGCAAAAAAATGTCAATTTACTTTTATTGAAGTAAACATAATTTGAAATTGAGTCGTATGGCATCAACATCAAAATAACAATGAGGATAAATTGCTTGCAATTCTTGTGATATCTCAACTGGCCATTACGAGATATCAATTCTTGTGATATCTTAAGAGCCATTTCTGAAATGCACCCCTTCTCTGTTGATAAAACTTTACAGGTCACGAGAAAGTGGGAAATAGTTCGTATGTTGAACGAATGAAAAAAATAAGAGAATAAAAAAAAAGAACGTGTACTGAAGGACTGAAGCGTGTGACTGGCAATGGAATAATAAAAAAAAAAAAAAGAACAGGAAAGAATCCTACTTCGAATAATAGAACATGACGGATGCATTGGGAATATAAGCACATCTTCTAACAAAAGAATATGTATTCTTTCAATTCCTGGAACCATCTCCCTTTTCGTTTATATCCGAGAAATGACGCGCATACATCTTGATATTCGAAAAACGTTCTTGAGATACGTGTGGATACAGATTTTTCGATTTGTTTTCCTTATGAGGCCGAATCTTAAGAGGATTCGATTAAGGCTTTGAAAAGAGTTTTTCGATTTAGTACTGCGGATATGCAAGGAATAAAAGGGTACTAACTTCTTAAGGAATTTTGAATGTTTGCAAATGGATTTACGAAAAGGAAATAGTTTTTCATAATGGATTTGTTTTTCTCAATTTTCTCATGAAATTAATGTTTGTGATATTTCAAAATATATCTACTTAAAACTAAATACTTTTAATTTGGATAATTTCAAATTCCTGAAAAGTTTATTTTATTATTTTTATTTTGTTTATTCAAATCATAGAAATAAATGCCATTATTAATTTATTTTCAAATGTATTTTAAAGAAAACTTTGGACACCATATTATTTGATTTTTTTACTTTTATTAGTATTTTCAATTAACACCATGCTGAAATATCCATAATTGTAGTTAAAAATGCATTTACATTGGAAACCATATTATTAAATTAATTATACGTTTTATTAGTATAGTCAATTAAATTTCATGCTGAAATATCGATAATTTTTGCTAAAATACATTTACTACTTTTAATAATAAATTTATTTGTTTATGATTCAAATATCATAGTATTAAAATATGATATTTTGAATCGTAACGAAACCGACTTGCACCTTGATATTCTAAAAAAACGTTCTTCAGATACAGAAGGATGCATATTCTTCTTCTATTTTTTTTTATAAGCGTTGGAGACCGAGTCGTAAGAGGATTCGATTAATGCTATGAAAAGAATTTTTCAAATTAGTACTGCTGGTGTACAATAAATAAAATGGTACTAACTTCTTAAGGAATTTTGAATGTTTCTAAATGGATTTACGAAAAGCAAATAGTTTTTCATAATAGGTTTGTTTTTCTCATTTTCCCATGAAATTAATGGTGGTGATATTTTAAAATACATGTACTTAAAATTAATTATATTTCAAGTAAAATTAATTATATTTCAAGTTACATTTTTAGGTACATGAAAATGTACCTTACATTAAATGTACCTTTAAGCAGCTTTAATGTACATTAAAATGTACCTTTAATGTACATTAAAATGTACCTTTAAGCAGCTTATTCAAAGCGAATTCATAGATATCACCATTTATTTAATTGTAAAGTTATTAAAAAAACATTAGACAACATATTATCTGATTTGGTGATCATTTCTGATTCTGATTCTAATTGGTGGTATTATATTGGTATAAATGGTTCTATTGGAATAACTACTATAAAATGATGCCATCCTTCTTTTAAGTCCAATATCAAAATCTAAAAAGTCCTTTATTTTAAGTTCTAAAAAATGTTCTTTAAGTTCAATATTAAAATCTACTATTCTAATAAACATCGAATTTGCAGCTTTATTTAAGCATGGAACGTCATTCACTAGTAAAATTTATGCTGCAGAAAAATTTACAACTTCATCTAAACAACTCAAACATTACAGAGCAACTTAAACAAAATCACTGAATACACAATTGAACGAGTCAAGCTCAAAGTTTATGCTTACAGGAACACAAACTGAGCATCATTTTAAACTCCTAAAACAAAAATAATCCCCATTAAAATAGGTCTACTCAAACGTAAATTGGTTTCCTTTAACCCGTTCGCTGAAATGAACCCGTTCAAAGACTAACATTCGAATAACTTTCAAGCAAACATTCACCAAGACATGCTTTCAAATCCGTCAACGAACGCATGAATGCACCAACAACATTCCAAATAATGATCCAAGGTAAAACGATACAGAGGAAAAGCAAAATTTATCTTTTTTTACTTTTTTCACATATTACCTCTTTTCCAAATAAGAATAATACCGGAAGAAGAATTGGTAAAAAGAGGTAACAGAAGAAGATCAGTGCTCAGCGACTCGTTCCAACATTCACTGGCAACTTATTATTGAATACCGATCTTCCACGTTATCGATTCCAATGCTCGGCAGATGGGGTAATAGGGCTCAGAGTCTTTAGCACCGTATCATCATCAGCATTTTAGACTATTATCATTATCAACGCTTCGGAGGAAGAAATTCGATTGCATCTTTTATTTGATAGGATAGAACAGGGAATTTACTGCTGTTAACACGAGGGCCTTTATCCGAGGAACAAGGGTGATTCGAAAATTAGGTTGCTTCTTTTTTATCTCTATATATCCTGAAAAAATTGAGACAATTGCTTCAAATTATTCTTTTTTTTCCTTAAATAAAGTAGTAGATAAAAGTATTTAATAGACTTAAAAAAGCAATATTAATCAAAAGCAGCTATTTTATTGTAATTGCATTTAAAAGCAGTCATATGTTTTTAAATCATGTACCATGATTTAAAGAGTATTTAATAGGTTAAAAAGCAATAGTAATCAAAAGCAGCTATATTATTGTAATTGCATTTAAAAAGCATGCCAGTACTTTGATTAAAAAAAAATGATTTAATCACATTTGAACACTTTTATACAATTTTATATTCCAGTATGTTTCATGTCTAGATTAAAATTTTTTCTAAATTAATAAATAATTAAGAACAAATATTTTCAATAATTCTTTTTATTTCTTAAATGTAGTAGAACATAAAAGTATTTAATAGTCTTAAAGAAGCAACAGTAATCAAAAGCAGCTAATTTATTGTAATTGCATTTAAAAGCATGCAAGTACTTTGATATAAAAATCCATTTGATAAGAAAGAGTATACAATTTTATAATCTAGTATGTTTCATTTCTAGGTTAAAGCGTTTCTAGATAGATAAATACTTAAGAAGTAATATTTTATTAATAATGAATGTCTTTTATATATATTTTGAATTTGATTTTGTATATTGAACATTTAAATTGGCATAAATAGATTTAAAAATTGTGTGACTAAATTTAGATTAGTCTAACCTAAAAATAATTTAAGCTTTTAGTTGAACATTTAAAGCTTCTTTTAGATATTCTATATGTCAAAAATTATTGATGCACTATAGTAAAAAGTTATTCCCTATTCATTATTACCTTAATTAAAAACATTTTTCATCCTAAAGATATTTGTGAGGGAAAATGTTTATGGTTAATTATACAGCTAAAAATTCATAAAATATAATTATTCAAATGTTAACAATCAGGACAGATCTGACCTGAATAATGTTAATATATGAGTGAAAAATCAGTGTTAATTAAATAAGTTAAATGAATATTAATAACATCAGTACCGTGTTAGGCTAATAACATCAGTACAGTGTTAGGCTAATAATATCAGTGCTAATATAATCAATTATTATAAATTATTAGTGATGATATCAGACTAGTTAATGATCAGATCATGATAAATTAATATTAATCATGATAAATTAATTAAAAAATTAATTTAGTCGCCCTTTTACGATATGCATGGCCTACAGTGGGGCTATTCTTACCCGGATCCACATGGGTGACATTTGAAGGTATAATAAAATATATATTCTTTTAAAAATTAAGCTGGTATTCTGTGCACATTATTTAAAATCATTATTTATATTCTTTTTCATTGGCGCAAGAGCTCCATGGTGGGCCAACTCCGTCTGCATACTGGCAGATTTCGAGACAGGAGATGTTTTCATTTTACGGGGTAGGATTTTCAGCCTTATGCCCAACTCTTTACAGTCATATTAAACCAGAAACTACTGTTTACAGTGGATTCCGATCCACTACAAACATCCTTTATCACCATCCTTATAAAACTCGGCCACCAGGCCCCTTATATTAGCATTTTCAAAGTTTACTATAAAAGATTTTTATTAATTTACTTAATTTAGTTATTTCCAAAAAAGAACCTTTAAGAATATTATTTCGATCTGTTATACTAGATAGTTTATTAAAGTTATGAGGACTTATAAAATAATCATGTAATCTAAACCAATTAATTATCAAATTATCGTCATCAACACAGTTATCAGTAGTTTAGCAGGAAAACTTTATTTAATTGTATATTAATAGTTAAGCAAAAATATGTTAATAATTGCTATACATATTTGTATAAATACATTTATTATTATAATCATTTACACTTATAAATTAATTTAATGTAGTCAGAACACAGAAAATATTTACAGTTGAAGAAACCCATCAAATATCTAAAAATTTCCAACATAATAATGATTTAATTAGTTATTTATGTCAACATAATAGTTAATCATTTATTGCTAACATAATAATTGTCTAAGAGAGTCTGCAATCTGACTTAATAGATTGTATATAATCGTCTATAATCTGCATAATAATATAACAGTCTAATAATTGTCTATAATCTGTATAAGCGCCTAATAATTATCTATAATCTGACGTAAGACAATGAAGACTTTTATGGAAGGATAATTGCAACTTTAAATCAACAGAGCTTAAATCTTCATAAAGAAAAGAAACAATCCTTATTTGCAATGCAAATTTCTATATAAAGAAACAAAAAAGTTCAAGAAAACTTTATAAATGGTTCATTTAAGCAGCCCTTCGATAAATCTGAACAATATCTCACATTTACGAATGAAAAAAACAAATGTAATAACTTCTTCTTACATTCATATAAGGATAAAAATTGGAAATAATTTGTATAAGAATAGAAAATAATTTATTTTGCTAACACATATAATTCACTGTGTGCTTTATATTTAGAAATCAATCAATGTATTCAGAATGCAAACATTATTTAAAATAAAATAAAAGTACTTACTATTTGAATAAACCAAATTAATCATGATTGAATTGATAATTATTAATTACAACAATAAAATAAGAAATTAGCAATATTTTGCTTATACAAAAAGTACAAATTACACATATAATTCATTTTTATACTTTGTATTTAGAAATCAATTAATGTTTTCAGAATACTGAAATTATCTAAAATAAAATAAAAGCATTCAATATTTAAAAAAATATTCGCTTTTGAATTGGTAATTATTAATTATAAAAATAAAATAAGCACTTAGCAATATTTTGCTAACACATCAACACAGATATCACATATAATTCTTTGTTGAGCTTTATATTTAGAAAGCAATTAACGCATTCAAAATAAAGTAAGTATCTGAAATAAAATAAAAACACATAATATTTGAAAAAAATCAAACTAATCATGATTGAATTGATAATTATTAATTATAAGAACAAAACAATCAATCCATTTTTTGTTAGCAATGTCGTGAGATACGTCATTTACTCAACAGAGAATTACTTAACAAGTTCAACAGAGAATTGCAAGTTGTAAATCAACAAACCTAAAATCCCCATGCAAATCGCACTGCGGATCAGCGGGGACCTAATCAACTCTGTCTGTTGGTTCTCTTGAGAAACTACTACTGCGGCCATTGCGAAGATTCAGAGTTCTCTCAATTAAATCGGTCGTTATCCGGATAAAGGCTCTTTCGTGGGTTAATGGCAACCAATACGAACCGCTCTGTCTGCTGCAATCAGAGGACCCCATGAGAGAATGTAAAGCAGGTGGGTGTTGGGCAAACTAAATTCAAAACTGATTGTGGCGTATCTCATTTCAATATAGATTACATATAAATCTGTTAAGTTTCAATTCTTATTCCATTGCACTTAAAGTTGTTCCTTACGCACATCTTTTAGAATTTATAGTATTTGAGCTTACTTATACTTGGACAAACTAAATACTTTTCATACATATACTTATTATTGAATCCACGAAAAAGGTAGTATAATTGACCAAGCTGGTTTCACATTCAGTAATGAAATTAGCATAATGAATTATATTGCTTTTCAAAGATTAATATTCTGATCTGAGGCAATCACTTTGCAGAAGATTCAGTATATCTCAAAGTGCATTATGGGCGCATTATCAGAATATCCCATAAAAGAATGTAAAGGTGGGTATTGGGTAAACTAAATTCACAACTGATTGTGGCGTAAGAGGATGTAATTGACTAAACAGGTTTCACATTTAGTAATGAAATTATCATAATGAATTACATTGTTATTGAAAGATTAATATTCTGAACTGCGGCAGTCCCTTTGTAGAAGATTCAGCATGTCTCAAAGTGTATTATGATATACATTGTGGGTTTAATGCACCATCATTTACAGTTTGCGACTGTACTATCCTCACTATTTAGAATACTGAATCCTAAGAGTTAAATCTGCGAAAGAATAATCTTCTTTATTGTCTTCATATTTAAAAATTGAATTTCCAGCTTTCAGATTTCTAATTAATCTTCTTGACATAGAAGTATAAATCCTATGTCGAACTTCTTAAAGATGGTTTCCAAGCAATCACCATTAATCATTTCAAAGCCATATGCTCTATATACCCAGCTACTTCCAATAATTTATTAGATTTAAAGTAGTTAATAATATAATATATATATCATCCCGACTGGTTGGCTAGTTACAGCTTGCTGGAAGGCTGCAGTTAGAATCTGCTGGCGTCATGGCTGTAGTCACTGTTTTCAGAAACGTGGAGACTCAAGGGCGATTCTGACAGTTTGTATAAAACGTCTCACATCCATACCAGTGAGGCCTGGTGTGCATTTTTGCGGACTTGGGATGGTCAACACAACACTCAAATGCAAGGCAGTTTACCTTGAAATGTCTTCTCGGGGTATGAGGACCACCGAGGTTGAACAGTAAAAAGAAGTATTTTACAGTATAATATTTATTTTGAGAAATTCAGTATTAAAAAAAGTGAACAACTTATTTATTTCCATTATAGTAAAAATCCTAGTTCGTTTTCATGTGAAAATTAAAAGTCTGAATTTATTGATTTTCTAAAATGATAATTTTAATTTCCCAGACTAATGAATTTAAAATTGAGCATTAACTGAAATACAGACATTTACAAAATTAACATGTAGATAAAATTTGTGACTTGAATAAGTCTTTCAAATTTTAATTTTCTCTCTTAATCTTTTTTTTAATTTACTGATAAAAAATTTGCTAAAAATAAATACATTAACTCATTAAAACTATTTAACTAATGATTCAATTAATAGTTGTTATTAGTATACAAAAATGTGCTACTTAAAAATTAAAATAAATTTTCTTTAAAATTATAAGAATGTTAAAATTATTTTAATAATATAATTGCAAATAATTTATCAATGTCATAAAAGTGTGAAAATGTTAAAAATATTTTTAATAAATTAAAATTAAATATGCGATGATTATATTAATGTAATACATTAATAATATTAATGTAATTTAATGTTAAAATATATTGATGTAATTAAGATTGACACATTACAGAATAATTAATAATGAAAGTTATTGCAATACAGATCGATCGATTAATGCAATTAGATCATGTTTTTTTATATTTGTTTACAAATATTCGTTTGAACTTAAAATTAAAATTTAATTACAAAGGTTTTTTATCTAATTAGACAACAAAATTAAATCAATTCTAACTAAAAACTCATTAAAGATACTTTTAAAAGGGAATGTTAATTTTTAATTTTAAAATTAAAACTAAAAATAGTCTGTCTAATATATTTATACTAAAGTCAATTATATAATTATAAAAACAAAGTAATTTGAATAAAATGAATTTTTGATTATGAATGATTTCAAAAGCAACACAATATTTCAATGATGATTAATATTTTACAATTTATTAGTAAAAACATATTCATTAATTTATACATTAAGTATTTCTGATAATAAAATTGTATATAATTTAAAAAAAATGTAATAAATTATGTCAGTTATTTTTCAAAAGTAATTACATTACCAAAAACTTGAATGCGTTATAATTTAATATGATTATTATAAAATTGGGCTTACCTGAAGAAATCGTTGTTATCATATTTACCAATTGAAAGGTCATTTACATAAAATAAAAATCAAAACTTTTTATCAATCAGTTAATTAATTTTAAAATATTAAATAGCTAAGTTTGTTTTTTCGAATTCAAAAGTAATGAACTAACGTTAAATAGATTTATTATTGTTAACAATACCAGATAAAAATATATTATTAAATGTTTATTTGATATCGTGTCGTATAATGTCTTAAATTAATTTATAAAAATATTTGTTAGTTTTAAAGCATTTTTAATGAAATTGCCTGAAAATTAGATTTCCAGTTATTTTTAAAATTGACAATATTTATGACAATGTTGTATTTTCCTTTAAAAAGGACATATTATTTGAAAAAAAATATCTTACTACTAAAATATAACCCTTATTAAAACCATAAAATTTAAAAATTTTATTAAAAAAATAGTTTATACTAGTTATGAAATATTTTTTTGCGACATAACAACACTCATATGTATTAACTATCAACTTTCACTCATATTTCTGATATACCAATAGCTTATTATTAAAGCATAAACTTTATTAAAATTCAATATTAAAATCATAAAATTTAGAAATTGTATTCAATTAGTTCATACTAGTTATGAAATTGTTTGAAAAATAACATCATATGTATTTACTATGAACATAACTATACCTCATATGTCAATACCTTATTATTAAAGTATATCCCTTATTAAAATCCAATATTAAAATGTTAAATTTATAAATTTTATTAAAGAAATTAGTTTATACTAGTTATGAAAAAGTTTGCTAAATAACAAGAATCATATGTGTTTAATATCAACATAACTATCACTTTACTATCAACATAACTATCACTTATATGTGTTTACTATCAACTTAACTATCACTCACATGTCTTTACTATAAGCATAACTATCACTCATATATCTTTACTTTCAGTATCAAGAAACAATAGGAAATACACAATTCAATTTATTTGCCTAGAAATAAAAAAAAAAAAAAAAAAAAATCTGAAATAAATTTCATTTACATTTAAACTATTCTTTGTGAAATATTTCGAATCTGAAAGAAATTGTAAAATATAATAATAATTCGTCAGTCGAAGTTAAATAATAAATCAATACAAATAAATAAACTAATGAAATATTGAATGCAATTATAATTATTTGTGAAGTAAACATTGATCAAAATATAATGTAGTAATATAAATTAACAATAAATATAATATTTTCTCTGTGATTTTGTCCATACAAATAATGACTCTGTATAAATAAATATATAATCTATACAAATAATTATTTTGTCTATGCAAATGACAATTTGAATTAAATTTTGCAGAAAATGATTTATTAAAATATAAATATTGCTGTAAATATAATATTCCTGTAAAATAATATATGTAAATATACAGAACTGGATTGATCCTTATGATTTTGATAAAATTTCCTTTATGAGTATAAAAATTTCGTTTGATTATTAATTGTCTTTAATTACTCAACATATCTAAAAGTTTGTAATAAATCTATTAAAATGTTTATGAAAAATAACACTTTGTAAATTAATGCAAATTTCACATACTTTTAAAAAGACTTGTTTTTGTTGTTAAGGATTGTTATGCTCTTAGATTAAATGAGAACATATTTCAAATTTAGCAGGCACTTACCTAAATTAAAGTACGAGCTTATTAATATAAATTTGTTTCCTTTATTTTATACACTGAATTTTTTTTACTCCTATGATTAGTGAGATGGTTAAATCTATTTTCAGATACAGTGAAAATGTTTCTTCATGTTTAATAATAAATTTATGAAGGATTTTTTTTTTATAACTCTTATTTACAAGTTTTCAATTTAAGTTTAAGATAATAGGAGTACCTTTATTTTTTAATAGAGAGTTTTATTACTGAAATCTAAGGTTGGTTATAAATTACCGGTTGTAGTAATATGTGGAATTAGAAAGAAATTATTTTCGAATTTTGTAAAACTACGTTCATTTTAAAATTTTTACTTCAAATGTAATCAATAGTTTTCTAAATAATTCAAAATATTTTTAATTTAAATATTATGGGTAAGGTCGAAATATTTTAATATACGAAAATTAGTAAAATTTGTTATTAAACTAATTAATAAACAAAATATTTAAAAAAAAAAAAATTTAATTTCCTTATATAAAATATATAAATAGATAAAAAAATATTTACGTTTTTACTTTCAATGTAGTTTAAAACTATAAGTATATTGTGTTATAAAAAATGCTAAATTTCGAAAAGTGTTAATTATTTTTTATAAATTATTAAAAATATATCACATTATGCAATTATATAATAATATAAAAACATATAATTATGTAAAAACACATAAAATGTAATTAAGTAAAATATATTTGAATTATCGCTGTACTGTGATTTTTGCACTATTTAGTATAATTAGACAGGAATCTACAATTTAACGTGGATACCGAACCTTTAACAAACATGCATGCCACCGTTACGATTCCAACCTGAAGTATGTGGTACCAAAATGAAGTATGTGGTGCCAAATGCCAGAGCTCCAGCCAATTGGCCATGAGGTCACTAAATAAATGATAAAATAATATAATTGTTCAAAAATGTAAATAAAATTTTAATTAAATAAAAATATATCTTAATTTAATTATACAAAAATATATAATCACATTTTTATTTGTTATAATAATTATTAAAGCAAAAATAAATTTAATTTCAATGTATGTTGTTGTCTATTTATCCCCTTGAAGAACTTAGTGGCCTGTCTAAACCCTAAAGACCATACCCCTGTGCCCAGTTCTGAGATGTCTCTTAGTAATTAATCCCTCGTACAGATAATTGAGCTTCCGGCTTGGTATTATTCGTAGATTTCGAGTCAAGCACTCTTAGCTTGAAAACGCAACACTTTATACATTACATCACTCATAAAGGATATTGAGGCGCACACCCTTACTCATTGGGTATTACGTCACAATTTTAATTAACATTGTTCTTATATATATACTACAACACAACCGGTATAGATATATTACAACCGGTATAGATATACTACAACCCTTATAGATATACTACAATTCTTAAATTTCAGTATTAAAACTCTCTATTAAAAAAATAAAGATACTCCTGTTATCTAAAACTTAAATTGAAAACTTGTCTTTTAAAAACCTAAGAATTACATTTTAAACTATTTTTAAGTACTCGTACTTGGTGTAAACATGATAGTTATTCGTTTGTCAGTATGATGTCTGAGTCTGCGTTCAATTCAGAAATGAGACAATAGCAGGCCCTTTTAAAAATACACACTAATTTGTAAGCAAATGTTCTCATGCTGTAAACTTACCAAAAATAATTTGTCATGTTTATCTATTGAATAATATATGCTTTGTTTTTTGGTGCATTTCTGCATAATAATAATAATCGGGCTTTCTTGTTTTTTGCTTTTAACTGAAGATAGTTATGATTCTAAAATAATGCAGTATTGTACTATATATCGCATCATTATTTCACATTATGTTAAGATGTTAATACATAGATATTCATTAGGGTCTTATGAGATTCTAATTAGGTTGTTTTATAAGCTAGAGACTGCTGTTTTATTTAATAAGCTAGCCATCAGCTGTAAATATACCAAAAATAATTTGTCATGTTTATCTATTGCATATCATATGTTTTCTTTTTGGCTCATTTATGTTTACTAATAATAATTTTGCCCTTTTTGCGTTTCTGCTATTAATTAATTTTAGTAATGATGCAGTATAATAATGCAGTATTATATTATATACTGCATAATTCTTTTTATTAATACATTAACACATAGAGATTCATTAGGTGTTTAGTTCTTCTCATCATTGCTGTTTTATAAACTTAAAGTTTCTGTATTACTTTAGCTGGCCATGAGTTGAATGTTGACGGAATTCGTTGATAATTCTTTAGAGAATAATCCTCTAGTTAAAAATAGCAGACACGTTTGAGCTCAGAAAAAAATGCTTTTCCCAAATGTGTTTAATAAGCGGGTATTTTTTTTGGATGTCTTGAAAAATAATCTACAGAATAGAATTTCTCGCCATTCCATTTTTGAAAGTGCAATGTAAAAGACCTTCTACAGTGTTACGTGATTAACAAATAATTCCCAACAATTGCATTAAAAAAATTCCTATTTAATGAGCACTTAATATCCAACACTAAAATATATATATATTTTTAATTTTAGCTTTCAAAATTTACAATTTATGCAGTGTATACTGTAACATCTACAACAAAGTAATTTCTGGTCCTTTCCTTTTTGTTGATATAATTCAAATGACTTCCTGTAATTTATCGCGTGTTATAAATAATCTGCAAAAACAGCGTTTAAAAATTACTGGCTGTAAATATCCTTAAGAACTAAAAAAAACTCGGATTAGCATGAAACATTTTTTTTTTTTACTTTTAAAATATCAAAATCGATTTAGCGCATACAACTGTTGCTGAAAGTTCTATATCGCTTCATTTAAAGCCCATGCATTTTGTAATTACACGCAATTAGAAATTTGCTTGTACCATATATTTAAATTTGGTAGAAATTATTTCACAATTTTAATTGACTCATTGGTACATAAAAATGCAGTATTGTACTAAATATCGCATCATTATTTCACACTATGTTAAGATGTTAATACATAGAGAATAATTAGGGTCTTATGAGATTCTAATTAGGTTGTTTTATAAGATTATGGTTGTTGTTTTTACTAATCCCCCCCTGGTGCAGGAAAGCCTACACCAGGTCTATAAACCTCGTCGCAGGCGACTGGTCCATGGCTAAGGGGAATACGCAGCTTCACTTTAGCGAGAAACCACGAGGGTTGAAGATTGACTAAACCTCAAGACGCTCTATGATCATATTAGATAATATTTGACTGGGATGTACGGTGCATAGTGGATTCCGAACCATTACAAACATACAAGGCCCGAACCTGGGGCGCCGATGCCAGAGCGCTATGCACCTTACCATTCAGCCCGAATATTCTATAATTAGGGACCTGAATGGCCGAGTGCCTGGCGCTCTGGCGCTCGGTGCCACAGGTTTCGGGTTCGAATTCGGCGGTGCCATGGAGGTTTGTAGTGGTTCGAATCCACTTTAAGCCGTAGGTCCCGGACTCTATGACTGTAAGAGCGTCACTGAGCCAAAGTCAGACTTCTACCTACGGGTGCTGCATCACAACAAAGCTGCTCCTTCCCCTTCAATCATGAGTACGTATGGGTTCGTGGGCTTGGTCAGCCAAGTGGGATAAGAAACAACAACAACATATTCTATAATTGTTGTTGTTGTCGTGTCCCTCATGGAAGGAGGGAAGAGGGGTGCAGTTTCTGTTCTGATGGAGCACCCGTAGGTAGAAGTCTGTCTTCTGCTCCGTGACGCTCTTACAATCATAGGAGACTGGGACCTACGGCTTAAAGTGGATTCCGAACCACTATAAACATCCATGGCAACGCCTCAACTCGAACCCGAAATCTGTGGCACCGAGCGCCAGAGCGCTATACACCTTGCCATTCAGCCCGAATATCCTATCCATTTGTTGTAAGTCCCTCATGGAAGGAGGAAAGAGGGGTGCAGCTTCTGTTCTGATGGAGCACCCGTAGGTCAATATTATCTTCTGCTCCGTGACGCTCTTACAATCATAGGAGACTGGGACCTACGGCTTAAAGTGGATTAAAACCACTATAAACATCCATGGCAACGCCTCAGTCGAACGAAACTGTGGCACCGAGCGCCAGAATAATTTAACCTTGCTATTCAGCCCAATATTAAAAATTGTTGTTGTTGTAATCCCTCATGGAAACAAACAACTATTTACCTTACTGTTTTAATGGAGCACCCTAATATATACAATTACAATCTTTGCTCCGTGACGCACTTGACAATCATAGGAGATGGGAAATAAAAGTGGATTATAGAACCACTATAAACATCCATGGCAACGCCTCACCTCGAACCCGAAAATTCATGTGGCACCGAGCGCCAGTAGCCTCAAAACCTTTTGCTATTCAGCCCGAATATTCTATAATTGTTGTTGTTGTCGTGTCCCTCATGGAAGGAGGAAAGAGGGGTGCAGCTTCATTCTGATGGCAGCAAAAATTGTAGGTAGAAGTCTGTCTTCTGCTCCGTGACGCTCTACAATCATAGGAGACGGGACCTACGGCTTTTTGGTTTCCGAACCAAAACATCCATGGCCACCAAAACTGAACCCGAAATCTTTGGCACCGAGCGCCAGAGCGCTATACACCTTGCCATTCAGCGGGAATATCCTATCCATTAAATTAAGAATATCATTAAAATAATTATTCGATAGCGAAGGAAGCATATCAATATTATCTGTATTAGTAACCATTGCATTAGTAAATTAAAGAGAAATCATGATTACCAGTTAATAATTGTATTCGACTACTTCATTGTCATAACAACTCCATGGTGGGCCAGGATCGTCTAGTTACTGATAGATTTCGAGAAATGATTTTTTTTTTTTTTTTTTTTTACGGGATAGAGTTAACAGCACTACGCCCATCACTTTATATCCATATTAGGAGTTCGGTTTAAAATGGATTCCGAACCACTACGAGCATTCATGGCATCGCCGGGACTCGAGCCTGAAGCTTGTGATACCGAGTGCCTGAGAACTAGTTAACTTGGCAGGCAGCCGTCCAATAATTGTATTAAATATGTTTAGATATTATTTATAATTTTTTTAATTACGCAGTTTTAATGTTATTAGTTTCTAAATATTTATGGTACCTAAATATGATTTACAAACCTGAAGAAAATTATTTCAAATTTTATAAAAAAGTAAACTTATAATATCTACTACCCAGTTAACTGTCCCAAATTGTAATAACATACAAATGAATTAGGAAAAATGCAAATATATTTATGATAAATATATTCATATTATTGTTGAGATTTCTTATTGCATACAAAAAATGTGAAGCTTTAAAATATTGATGCTAAGTGGAGAATAAAACATTTTTGCTTAAAGAAATCACTTTAGATTTGTTTGGAAGATAAACTTTTATTATGAATGCAAATAAAAAGTTGCATTTACTTAGAAAAGGAAAATAATACATATTGATAAAGTGCAAAGAAAATATTCCATTAAAGACATATTCATACCTTTAAAGAAAACAAAATAAAGATTTCTAAGAAATATTTTCAGAATATTCTTCTAAATTATTAATGGTCTAATGCTTTTTAAATAACTCACCTTCAATATCGCAATGCATAGAGTGAATTTTCAATCATATAAAAAGAAACCTCTTCTCTATGAATGGATATTGCTTTTTAAGAATAAAAATGTGTTTTTTAATACTAATCACAATTTCGAATCTCATTCCTAGAATCATTTGACTTGCAATTATAACAAGGATTCAAACATTTTAATATCTCACTTCAGGGCCTTAGGTAGCAATTCTGTGAAATCGAGCATTGTTATCACAGTCAGTGACAGCACCGTAGGGAATTATATCGGTTTAGCCGGAATAAAATTCTCTGACATTTGCACGAGCATTATCAATAAATGATATCATTTTATCGGAGATGTAATGTTTTCAAGCTCATTATGCTGCATGGCAAAGAGCACCTAAATGAGCTTAATTCCATTTTAATTGGAAGCTAACAGTAGCGGTTGGAGGTTCTTATTTATGGATGAGCAGATCAATAAGTGGAATGATGCAGACATGCAAATGGAAAGACATTCTTCTATGGATTATTGGATTCCTTCAAGTTAAAATTAACTTTTTTTTTTGCTTTCAGTTATTTAATCCAAAGAAAGCATACGAAAGACTGGAATGCCCATTGAAGAATGCTCATTAAATGATGAAATTTAATACCGTTGAACAATTTTGAAATTATGTTGCCTTAATGATATAAAAGAGGTTGAATTTATTATTAGTTATTATTAGTGATTATTTCTAAGTTTCAGAACACTTGAAATGAAAGCATTTTTCTAAGTTTCAGAACAGTTTACAAATTCATGAATTATCATTCTATATTACTTAAATAAACCAGTTACTAATACTACACCACAAGAAAACATGATGATATAAAAATGTATTATTCCATTTTAATTGGAAGCTAACAGTAGCAGTTGAAGGTTCTTATTTATGGATGAGCAGATTAATAAGTGGAATGATGCAGACATGCAAATGGAAAGACATTCTTCTATGGATTATTGGGTTTCTTCAAATTAAAATTAACTTCTTTTTTTTTTTTTTTACTTTTAGTTATTTAATTCAAAAAGAAAGTGCATGAGAAGCTGGAATGCTCGTTGAAGAGTGCTCATTAAATGATGAAATTTAATACCGTTGAACAATTTTGGAATTATGTTGCCCTGGTGATATAAAAATGGTTGAACGTTATTATTAATGGTTATTTCCAAGTTTCAGAACCGTTTGCAAATTTTTAAATTATCATTTTATGTTACATAACTAAAACATTCACTAATATTACACCACAAGAAATAATGATGTAAAAGTGGTTGAAAGAAAGTATTTTAACCAAGTTTCATAAGAACCGTTTACAAATTCATAAATTATCATTTTATTTTTTACGTAAAACTACTAATACATAAGGTATCACTGTGCCTTAAGCATCTTATAATGATATGAATAATGTTATGCCATAGTCATTCTCAAAATTATTGTGTCATAACTTTACTCATGCCCAAACGAGTAGGAATATATCTGGATATGAGTAGAATCCCAAGATACAGTACAAGGAGCATTCATATATTTTTCTCTTCTCCTGAAGTTCAATGGAATGACATACTAGATGACAAATTTATGGTGCCCATCTTTGCCATAAAAAAAGAATATTTCCATCCAGCATTGTTTATTGCACTTCGAAGAATCCTTTTGATTCGAATTCTAACGCTATGTCTACATGCAATAATGATACAAATAGACTCATATATATTTTCTTTACAAATATTATAATCTTATTATAATTGTATCTCATCTGTATATACAACAAGTATAAAAGGGAGAATAAAATGAACTAAACTTTGTTTATTTTTATACCAACAAAACTAAATTATAAAAAAAAAAAAAAAAAATTATCAATTTTTAGAGTCAGCTGGCAACCCACTTTTAGAGAATCTCTGCTGTATTCTGGTCTCATTATTCTATAATTTACAGCATCTTAAAAATCTAATTTTACCATAATTGATCATAATATGTTGAACATATAGAAATATTAAAAGAAATTATTCAATTTCGAAATAGTCTTTTATTTTGTTGTTGTCACACGAATAAATTGAAAAAAATTACCTTTTTAAAAGCATATTTGTTTTAAAAAGAAACAGTATTAAGAACAAATTTTTAAGCAAATTTTTAATTTGAATTATAATTAAAATATTATTTAAAGAAAACAAAAACGTATTTTTCAATATTAGACTTTCATATCTCATAGAAATTTGAAGAAAGAAGAAAAACACAATTTTAAATATATTTAACAAAATGGTTTTATTTATTTATTTAATATATATCGGTGGGCAACATATTCTACATATATACTATGAAAAACACGTCGACAGTCTATCAGAAAACATTACATTTCATGAAGATTTTTATTGGTTGCTTTTCCGTATTTGCATGTTCAACGCGAGTATGTTCGGAAAATTCCCACCAAAGATCCTGAGTGGGGCTTCAAGATATTATAAGAATAGCAATCGAATCTTTTGTAGTTTTTGAAACCAATAACTGCAGCGACAACAACAGTATCTGCACATTTTACATCTGTTCCATAAGGCAAGCCACAAAATGATTCTTAAATTTAAAAAAAAAAAAAAAAAAAAAAGTTTATTTTGTTCAAATTAATATTCCAGAAAGACAATAGTACAGCGGAATATTATTTTGTATTTTTGAAATATTGATAAATGTTATTAAAATCATCGACATAATCAATTTTTCGTAACTTTTATTTTGGACGCAAAGGTATTGAGATATTTAAAAGAAAATTGCAATATATTTTTTTCAAAAATGATATTAACTGAAAAGAAAAAGTTTGGTGTTTTTTTATTAAAAGATATAACAGTTATTATGTCTTTTTAATTTAATCATTTTTGTGATAAAATCTTTGGAATTTGTTTGATATTTGTGCAACTGCAATAATAATTGATCAAACTTATTTTTATGTTTATATTAATTTAATTTTCTCTGCGCATTTAGAACCCTACATATTAAAAAAAAATTATCTGAAGACTATATGATATATTAACCATTAATGTTTAATCAACCAACCATTCTGTTGATAATGCTTAAGTCTTTTTCAAAATACTTCGGAAGTTTCTTTTACTTTTGAAAAAAAGATTTAAGCATTATCAACAGAATGGTTAATCAAGCTAAAAACACTATGATAAAAAACAAGGATAAATATTTTTTTCCTTTAATAAAATTACAGTAATACTTTTTATATTAACTTTTTTAATTTTTTATGACTACAAGTTCTCAGAGAAAGAATAATAAATCAGATTATTCCAAAAATTACAAACGATCCGTAACAAGACTTCTTAATCATGCCATAAATTGAGACATATTTTGAGCTGAGTCAGTAAATTTGCATTTTTCACTCACGGCACTTACTTACGGATAATTTAAAAATTAACCAATTAGTCCGTAGGAGCATAATGAGGGCGGCATCCTTTGTACTTAAATACTTTGGCATGACGTCATAGTCATTTGTTGCGGTTTGCTGGGCATGAATAAGGCTGTCGATACCACAGGCCTCCACGAGTGATTTATGATCTCCGAAACGTTCTCAATGATTCAGCAAAAATAGTCAACACGTATCGATTGTTAAGACTATTTTTTGTCTTTGATATCAATTTGGGTAATTTTTGATGTTCAGGAAATAAGTTGATATCGGAGTTATCTTTTGAAGTTTTTTATAAACATCCATTTTTTGTTTATCATAAACAGTAGAAAAATGGTGGATAAAAATTACTATTATTTCCTGTCAATAAGCCTTGGTGGATAATGAGTACTCGTATTTTGAAGGTAAAAAATAAAACGCTATTTTATCATCACCAATGACGTATAATCCCATCCTACTTTTTTAACAATAAAAAAAGCTCTTGTATAATCAGCAAAGAAGTATTTTGATCGATGATTTTTGATTGCCTATGCACATATTTTCTTTAGTATAATTTTCCAATCTAAATTCTTTTTTAATCAGTGGCACAGATGAACCAATAAATTTTTTTTTTTTTTTATGATGCTTAGTTAGCTTTTATATGGTGGTTGAAAGGACACATTCTATATCATCATCCACGGCGTATAATCCGTAACTATATTTTTACAATAAAAAATAAAAAAATAAAAAAAACATTGTATATTCAGCAAAAGCATATTTTCTCGGACGATTTTCACCTAGAGCTTATTGTCATTTTTCAAATAAATTCCATTTTTTTTAATAATCAGTGGTACAGATGAACCAGTATAATTTTTTTTTGGTTCTAGTTTAATACTTGAGCTATTTTATAGAGATTGAAAGGAAAAACGTTCTTGTTTCATTATCTATTATGGTTTCATACTGTACCTTTATTTTTTCAAAAACAAAGTAGTCTGGTATAATAACTGGCAGCGTTATGGTAATTCATTACCCTTATTTTCGACTGTAAACATAAAAATTACTCTAAGTATAAAGTATTTAGAACCTAGTAA
Organism: Caerostris extrusa; assembly: GCA_021605095.1. Lineage (NCBI taxonomy): Eukaryota > Metazoa > Arthropoda > Arachnida > Araneae > Araneidae > Caerostris > Caerostris extrusa. The sequence goes on from BPLR01003912.1 coordinate 137,260, forward strand.
GTACCACTAATCGGTAGCGGGGTATCATACATGATTTATTTCTTCGTGTTTGCTATTCTAATCAACATAACTTTTAACCATAAAAATTCTTATTTTCGTATCGTTGTTATAGATGAACTAGTATAACATTTCCTTTTTCATTTTATTGTATTTTAGTTAGTTTTTCGGCTGTAAACATAAACAGCTCTTGGATTATCAATAGTGGCATAATATCCACACTCCATATATGTTAGAGGTAAACAAAAAAATAAAATAAAATAAAACTATTTGTTTACTCCACACCTTAATTTTCGGCGATAGAAATAAAAAGTTCTCTTATGCAATCAGCTGCGGCGAATCGTCCATGAATGATTTTTGTCTTTATTTATTTTCTTCCGCATAATTTTTTACCAATGGACTTTGGTTTTTGTATCCGTGGTATAGATGCACCAGTATAAAATTTTTGTTTTTCTATTTTAATGATTGGAACTATATTTCGGCGATAAAAATAAAAAAAAAGCTTATTTACCTTCCTCGGCGGTTTCTGCATGTTCGCTTGATTTCATTTCCGTAATTTTCAATGCTTTGCTCTCACTAAAAATAAAATATACTCTCATATTGTGTACAATAGCGCAAACTAAGTACCTGTATTTGCTTTTGGTAAGAATAAAACCCTTTTGAATAATCAGCAAAATAAGCGATAATTTTTCGGCCGTAATACTAAAGCACTCTTGTACAATCAGCAGTGAAGTATCAACCGCGGATTAGTTTTGTTCGTTCGCTTATTTTCTGCATCATAATTTTACCAATAATATTCCCATTTCGTATACTCGGTTGAGTTAATTTGAATGAAAAGTTTATTCTGCAAAAAAAAGTTTTTCGATATCGAAATAATGTACAAAATTACCATGTGATCCATTGAAAATTGTGTAAGTAATGGGGACAAAATATAAATGGCAGCTATACAATAAAAACAAAATAGTATTTACTGTTCACATTCCGTCGGAATATAAAAAAGATTTTGCTGCCAACTTTGTTAATTACTTGCTACTTCGTTGTGGATGTTTCTTATGCACTCATACATCACTTTGTGCAGCGTGCATTATATTGTGCCTTTCACAGTAAAATTACGGCTACATTCTGTAATCCACAGATACACGGCTACATTCTGTCATCCTATCATCCACAGATCCCATTTATTCATTTTTGAGAAAATTGGTTATATTTTTCTCTCACATTAAAAGTGTGTCTTCTGATAGACACATATCCATGCGTTTTCCAAAAAATAATTTCTGCCTGATTGTTTCGAGACAGAAATTCATCAAAGATATTATTCACATTTAGAAATTCCAATATTTAATAGACAAAAAAATTCCGAGTATTACAGACAGTAAAGTACTGTATTGGTTTTTAATAACTATACTTTTATGTAATTAATTCCACAAAAACCATGTAAATGTAGCTTGAATGATAGCATAAAATAAAAATTTCTTACACTATGTCAAAATATGTATTTTTTTTATAACTAAAAAAAAAAATTTCAACATTTTTTAAAAATTAATTTAACTAAACATTAATTTTTCTTAGTTTAATGTTGCAATATTAGAAATCTCATTTACATGATTATTCTATAGTTTGTGTGTTATAGTGAATCTGCGTAAATGGAAGAATAAGCATCAAAAAGAGTTTCTAATAATTGTCATTATATTATCCAAAAATATGAATTTGTCCAAATTAGCTCATTATAATGAATTAAGTACGACAAGTTAACAGCTTAATTTAAATATTCTTACAAATTATATGTATATACAAATAAAAACGTTTTAACTCAGCCATTCTCTGGCTCCCCAAAAGTTCAGAAGTTGGAAATAAAAATTTGCAATATATATATACATACACACACACATATATATATATATATATATATATATATATATATACACTGACGTGACAAAAGGCATGGGATACCTCTTAATATCGTGTCGGCCCTCCTTTCGCCCGGCGAAGTGCAGCAACTGGACGTGGCATGGACTCAACAAGTCGTTGGAAGTCTTCTGCAGGAATATTGAGCCATGCTGTCTCGATAGACGTCCATAATTGTGAAAGCGTTGATGGTGCAGGATTTTGGGCACGAACAGACCTCTCGATGATGTCCCATAAATGCTCGATGGGATTCATGTCGGGCGATCTAGGTGGCCAGATCATTCGTTGGAATTGCCCAGAATGTTCTTCAAACCAATCGCGAACAGTTGTGGCCCGGTGACATGGCGCATTGTCATCCATAAAAATCCCATCGTTGTTTGGGTACATGAAGTCCATGAATGGCTGCAAGTGATCTCCAAGTAGCTGAACATAAGCATTTCCAGTCAATGTTCGGTCCAGTCGCACCAGAGGACCAAGTCCATGTCATGAAAAACAGCCCACACCATTACGGAGCTACCACCAGCTTGAACAGTGCCTTGCTGACAGTTTGGGTCCATGGCTTCGTGGGGTCTGCGAAACCTCGAACCCTACCATCAGCTCTTACCAACTGAAATCGCGACTCATCGGACCAGGCCACAGTTTTTCATTCATCTAGGGACGAACCGATATGCTCACGTGCCCACGAGTCGCTGCAAGCGATGTCGTTCTGTCAGTAAAGGCACTCGAGTCGGTCTTCTGCTGGAATAGCCCAAGAAAGCCAAATTTCTCCGCGCAGTTCTAACAGACAAGTCCCTTGTACGTCCCACATTGATTTCTGCGGTTATTTGACGCAGTGTTGCTTTTGTCTGTTAGAATTTACGACTCTTTGCAGACGTCGCCGGTCTCGGTCGTTAAGTGCAGGCGGTCGACCACTGCGCTGTCCATGGTGGGATGTTATGCCTGAAATTTCATACTCGGCATACTTGACACAGTGGATCTGGGAATGTTGAATTCCCTAACGATTTCCGAAATGGCATGACCCATGCGTCTAGCTCCAACTAACATTCCGCGTTCAAAGTCTGTTAATTCCCGTCGTGCGGTTATCATCACGTCAAAACCTCTTCACATGAATAACTTAAATGAAAGCTTTGGGCATTTATACCTGTTCTTGATGCTACTGCCATCTGAAAATTTGCATATTGCTATCCCATGACTTTTGTCACGTCAGTGTATATGTGTATATATATATATAGATATAGATAGATAGATAGATAGATAGATAGTCATATTACATCCATACTAGTTCGTTGTTAAAACCAAAGGTTTATTTGTGGAGTACCTGAGAAATAGTATCCTCGTAATTTCTATCGCATAATTAATTTTTTATATCCATCTAGTTTAATAAGTTTATTATCTCGAAGTTTTGGCCAATTATTAGCAAATTATTACGAACAATAAATTTGAACAAATTGTTTTCTAATATTTAAGGGCTATATTTCGGAAGCATTGAATCCTTCTCATTATATTAATTAGTCAGAGAGGAATTATATGACTTTGAAGTAACTTTAAGTTTATTATGTATCAAGAATTTCTTAGATTTTCAAACTGGTTAATAAACTAAATGATATGATCTCACTAATTGACAACTAAAAATGTTCAATGGACTCATTTTAATATATATATAGAAAGTTGTCATCCAAAAAAATTAATAATATCTCACCTTTAACCATCGTTGAATTATTAACAGAATCGTTGGACCAAACAAAAAAAAAAAAAGGAAAAAAGTTTGCTAATTGGAGTGGAAATCCATAGTTTTATTTTAAGCATAAAACGGGTATACTTAAATAAGTAAATTTTCGTTCGTAGATAAATGAAATTAAAATTTTTGAATTATAATTGTTTGTTTTGCATTAGTATTTTTCTACTGAGAGTGGTTATTTTCATTGTTATTTCTTTATAAAAGTGAATGCAATTTTTAGTTAAATATGAAGGAAAAAAAAAGAAATATTCTAAAGTTAATTGATTTTTGAATAGCATTATTAATAAGAAGTAATTATTCTTTATTTTTCACATTCAAATATGATTCCTATACTTAAAATATATAAATATTTATATTTTGTTGCACTCTCATATTTATTTTGTCGAATAATATTAAGAGAATTTTTAAATGATTCAGAAACAAAACAAAAGATTTATTATTTTGCTAATTAACAATGTTTACAACAGAAATTTGCATGATTCCCTATTTAAGAGAAGTAACAAGCATTTTAAGATAATTCTCTATAAATTTGAGAAACATACTTTTTTAAAAGGTTATCAATATTTTTAAAAGAAATTTTGAAATTATTCTTCATAAAAATAATTTATCCCGCAAATATTATTTTTTAATCTTTAAGATATAAATCATTCAAGAATTCTGATATATTTTTTTAATATTATGATATTTGTTGTTTAAATAAAAATATAAAATAATGTAGAATGTTATTAATAATACTTTTAATTGCTATTTAACATACATAAAAAAATTGTCAATTTTCCTGTTAAAAAGTAAAAATAATTTCTTCTACAATTTAAATTTTTATTTTCATGTTAAAATATGATTAAAAAGCCTCATTAGAGATTTCTCATTCAAAATCTGATCAAGCAATTGTTTAATATTCAAAATTAAGTATATTTCTTCTCGTTGAATTACTAATTTCAAAATTTTCACAGTGCTGACCCATCATATCATAATAACAATTTATCTTGAAAAGAACCATTTGAAGCTCTTATATGTATTTTAAATTTTATTTTCATATTACTATATGATTAAAAAGCATTATTAGAGACTTCCAGTGAGAGAATCCGGTAAAAAGCAGAATTATGTGTTCACAAATTCTTCAAAATTCTCGACAATAACATTGTGGGATCCTGGGTAATGAGGAGGCGGATTCTATTGCCAAAAAGTATCAACCATTATCCAAACTTTTTGTAAAGGCATGATGAAACTGATGATCCTAGACTTTTCCCAGAAGAACCAAATTGATAATTTCCTTAAAGGAAAATATTCTAAAAAAGCTGTTTTAATTTTATTCTATACATCCCTGATCAGTCCATACTTAAAGCAATTGCTTTTTTTAGACATTTTTAAAATTCTTATAGCAGCTTGAAAAGCATCATTTCAAGCTGCTATATAAATTTTTAAATTTATTTTATGATATGATATGATTAAAAAAAAAAAATCATTAGAGATTTCTGGTGGAAAATATCATAAAACAATAATGTGTGTTCCCAAATTCTTCACAATTTTCCAAAATGATATTGCGGTATCCTGGGAAATGAGGAGGCGGATTCTCTTGCCAAAAAAGGAACAACAACAACCATCATCCAAACCTTTTGTAAAAACTCTCTTTTCACTCGATGAAACTGATAATCCGAGACTTGTTTCGGAACATTCGATCTGATAAGGCAACTCTTCTAAAACCTGGTTTAACTTTTATTCTAAACGTCTTTGATCAGCCCATGTTTAAAGTAGTTGGCCTTTTTAGACTTCTGGCGAAATATGAAATTTGGCCAATCACTTTTTGCGGATGAGAATATTTGAAAGCCCAAAATGTATACTTTGCAATATGGAGGAGGACAGGGATTCATCCCACCTTCCTGTCTGCCCTGCACTTGTTTCCTCTACTGTGTATAGTTGTTACAAGGAGGCTAGGCCCTTATAGGTTAAACATGTCACTATATGATTTCCATCGTTTCTCGTTGTTGTTCTTATATTCCTTGTTTTCATTTTATTTAATTGCTGCCTGTCATCTGCCATTGGAAATAAAGTTATTCAAAATAATTTCTAAAGCCTTTCAAAATTAAGTATATTTCTTCTTGTTGAATAACTATTATTTAACAATTTTCACAATGCTGATCCACCATACCATTGTAGCAACTTATTTTGGAAAGCATCATTTCAAGCTGTTGTAAGAATTTTAAAAATTTATTTTTATATTACGATTTAAACCCATCATTTGAGATTTCTGGGAGAAAATCTAATAAAACAATATTTTGTGTTCAAAAAACTCTTCAAAATATTTTCTAAACCTTTCAAATTTATTAATTAATTTCTTCTCGTTGAATAACTACTATTTTACAAAATTCTCACAATGCTGATTCAACATACCATTATAGAATTTCATCTTGAGAAGCATACTTTCAAGCTGTTATATGTTATATGTTATTTAAATTTCATCTTACATAATTATATATTTCGTAAACTAATTATGTGCATCATATTTAATAAAAATTACAAATGTTTCAAGTCATGCTATTTAATCTTTCCTATCAAGAACGATGATCTAAACTATTTTAATTATAAAAGCAATCTAGTTTTAAGATTGTTTTAATTCTTAAACTAATTTGGGAAAATTATAATGAAATTTTAGGAGGAGTCACTGTTCAAAATGAAAATTAAGTGTGCAACTTAAGTTGCTATAATAGAGACTAAGTTCCTGCTTCAAGGTCAACATCGTAATTGACCTTGACTAATATGCACAATATTAATCTAAACTCTGCTCAAGTTTAATTAATTAAGAAGAGCATTTTAAATTTAGCAGGCACTACTGAAAATAAATGATGTGATGAACTGTTCAAGTATTTCTTAAACAACGAAATTTAATGAATTCTTTAGGGAATGCAAAATAATTTCCTTGCATTGTAAATTTAGTACAATTTACCTTAATTTTTCAAAAATAAATTGTTTAAAACTATATTTCTCAAATTTTTAACTTTTGAATTTCCTTCTTACTTTGACGGAATAAAATAATGTTGTAGCCTTTTTTAACAAGATGAAATTCTATTCAGCTCCAATACTATATTTTTTTTCAAACTAAATGTAATTTTAGCATTTTAAATTTTTGAAGAAAAATATACATGCATTTATTAATAAAAATGTATTTATTACATATTTACATGTATTTATTAATAAAAATATTTTGCAGGGTATTAGGCCTAAAAGATTTAGTTAAAATCTTTTTTTTTTTTTATGTAATCCGTAATTTAGTAAATTTTTCTCTTGTAAAAAAAAAAAAAAAAAAAAAAAAAAAACTTAACAGTACGAAATGTTTCTTTTCAAGATAAACTGATTTTGTATTTGAATGGAAGCACTGAATATTTCATAACAATTAACATTAACTTCTAAAGATAAAAATAAATGAAAATAAAATTAATAGGTAACAAAAATCAGGAAGAAAAGCATAGATAGGCAAGCTATTCTGATATTTTATCCAAATAAAAGACAAACATATTTTCGTTCACTGCAAAATCAAACCTGAAAAACTTGTGTTTAGAGATGTAGCAAAGCTTGTAAAAATAATATAATAGCTTATAAAAAATTATATACCAAAATTAATTTTCGATGAAAATATTTGCTGTTAATGTTTGCTGTTCTATACTAATATTATTTTAGGAAATATTAGTCTAGAATGATGTTTTGATAGCATTACTGCTTATGTTTAAAAAAATATATTTAAAAAAAATAATAATAATAATAAATTTGTTTTAAATTATTTAAAATGAAGTTGAAATTATCTTGTCCATGATCAACAACATTAATTTCAGATTTAAATTTATTAAATTGTAAATTAATGAATTTTTTTGCTAAGCATCATTAAATCGTCCTTAAATGTAAACATCATTAAATACAAAGTTCTTGCTTGTTAAATCAGTTTCTGGAACTGATGCCATTACTCTAAACACAAGTTCTCCAGTTTTAATTTTTGTACTGAAATAAAATACATTTGTCTTCTCTCTGGATAAAAATATCAGAATATCTAGATTATATATACATTTCTCGTCCTGATTTTTGCTTCATTTTAATTGTATTTCTTTTCCCTTTTATTTAAAAATCATTGTTAACTGTTACGAAATATTCCTTGCCTAAATATTCTAATACACTCGCGCTATTTCTTTTTTTAAAATTATCTAAGCACTGAGACTTAGAAACAATGGTTTGATAATTTAACAGAAAACAAACTAATTAATGAATGATCCAAAAGTAATGTTTATTTTAGATGATAATAGATTTAATATTGTATAAATGTTAGATTTTTGGTCAATTTATTTGGATTTTTCTAACTACTAATATCACAATGAAAGTTCTAAGAGCTCCATTTCTGTTCGTTTAGTTACAGCTCATTATAAAATGGGAGAAAATTACAAAAAAAATTGATACAAAAATTTCTTTTGTTGTCCTATTCAAATATTAAATATTTTTAGAATTAATAAATTTAAATCTGAAGCACACTTTTTTTTAAAAATAAAAATAATAAATTTTATGCTGGCCTAAAATTGAAACATTTTTCAGTATAATGCAAAAATGAAGTGGCTTTGTTTCAAAAATGTAATATCTTTTATAATTAGCGCAAATTAAAAGTATTGGGATATAAAATAACGTTATCAACGTATTTCATTTAAATTAATACAATAAGAATTTGTAGCTTTTTCTAACGAGAAGAATTTTGGCATTTCATTCCGAAGAGAGAGAAATGTATGCCCCTCAAATTTGACAAAACAAGCAATATTGTAGGTAATTATAGTCCATGCAATTACTGCTGTACTAATGAGAACAACTTGTCATTCAAATCTGTTAGTAGATATTCGGTATCATGTATAATAACTCAGGAAAGAGACTTAGTGAATATCTATGTGACCTTCACTTGTCGAGTATGAACAATACCATTTGTTTCATTGTGATTGGTGATAAAACCGCGAGCTGAAAAATACCTGTTCTAATGAGAAGTGAGGGAAGCTAACCGCCTCTCTTGGCGGATTGTCTTAAAAGGAGATTTTTTTTTTTTTATGAAGAAGGAAGAGAAGACCAGAATTTTTTTTAAATTTATTTTCTCGAAATTGATTGACCTCACAGCAGATTGCTCCTGTTAGTGAGCCCCTCTATAAAATAAAAATTTAAAGTGTTCCTATGAATATGAAAGTGGCCCTCTTCTTGAAGCCATTATAGACCCAATATACTGATATGAAAATAGCATTACAATCACATTTTAAATTAATTCAATAAGATTTACTAAAAATTAAATATATTTTTGTTTCTAAGAATTATTTTGAAAATGTAAATTTCAGTTATAAAAACTTCGGTTGTAATATAAATATCGATACATTTGAAAACTTAGTACATCAATCTGCAGAAAACATTTTTAATTTTTTGTTGTTGTTGTTATTTTAAAAAAATAATGTCGACACAATTTTTTTTTTCAGGAATATATTTAAATAATTATTTGAAACTTCAAAACTTCTGAATATTTTGATAATTTAATCAGTTGTGAATTTTTACAATCAGTAGCAAAACATAGTATTGTTTCATTTCTTTATTCAAAAAAATTGAATCAAACATTAAAAAAAAAAAAAATAAACTTTTTTAAATTATTCACATTCCGTAACTTCAAATTAGGTTTTGTACATTAACAACATCCATATAAGCTGTTCTCCAAAATTTCGGTAAGTTATCTTTTTCGTTTAAATATCTCTAAAATATTTGTTTTGATGCCTCGTAAATAATGCACTTTTAAAAGAGTACGATCTCGATTTTCAAATAAAGTACTGCCGACTCCTTATTTGCATAATGGAATAAAGAGTGAGGAACTAATGCGTTCAGGAGCAAGTGGTCAGGGCAGGTACCTCGCAAACAATTCATCCTCAGAGACTGGAATGACTACTAATCAACACGAAGTTGAAGCTGCTATTCGCTGCTGAGCAGCTGCGGCATGGGACTTGCTGCGTCAGCGAAGAGTGGAAAAGTTTGTGACAGAAGATTTTAATGGACGACATGGAAGAGAATTTTTCTGGAAACGCGTGATCTTTACCTGGAAGAATGCTATTTTCGTTTCTGTGGTAAGCAGATAAAACGGGTCGGAAGATCTTGTAATGTAAATTTACTTTATATTGTTTGAAAATGCGTTTAACTAACAGAAGAAAGATTTATATTTAGATGCAATTTGATAAAGATAAGTTAGATACTGACTACAAATACAGAAAGTTAAAAAACAAATTCATTTAATTAGAAATTATTGTATTAAATTCACAAATATTAGTAAAATTATATCGATTAAAATTATTAAAAAAAATTAACAAATTTTAAGGTTACTATTTTTCAAATTGTGGATCTCGGCGTCACAGGTTTTTAGTTCGATTCCTGGTGATGCCACGTAGCCTTATCTAACAGGTCCATTACACGCGATGTTATCATTTAAATAACTTTAAAAAGTTTTAATACTTAACTTCATTTTGATATAAAAATACAAAACTCTGAAAACTAAACTAAAAATATTCATAAATGATATTTTATAATCAAATTGAAAATGATTTTTTAAAAAACGGTATAAAAATATTTTTAATTAATACATAGGAATTTCAAAGTAAATTTTGCAGAATAAACATCAAAGTTCAGTTAAAATATAAATATGGATCAATTCTAAAACTCAGTGCATCAAGTCTGCATAAAGAATTTCAATTTTGTTTTTGTAGTTGTTGTGGTTTTCTTGAAAAATAATGTTGGTAGAATTTTTTTAAGAAAATTTTTAAATAATTATCTGAAGCTTTGGAACTTCTGAATATTTTACTAATTTAAATAGTTATGAATTTTTACAATGGCAGGAAAAACACATAATTATTTCATTTATTTACGTGCGAATAAAAAATGGAATCAAACATTAAAAAATGCACTTTTAAATTATTCATGTTTTGTAGGTTTTGTTCATTAACAACATACGTAAAAGCTATTCTTCCAAATTTCGTTAAGATATCTTTGTCGTTTAAATATCTCTAAAATATTTGTTTTGGTGCCCGCAAATAATGCACTTTTAAAAGAGTACCGATCTCTATTTCCAAATAAGAGTACTGCAGACTCCTTATTTGCATAATGGAATAAAGAGTGAGGAACTAATGCATTCAGGGAGCAAGTGGTCAGGGCAGGGTACCTCGCAAACAATTCATCCTCAGAGACTGGAATGACTACTAATAAACACGAGGTTGAAGCTGCTATTCGCTGCTGAGTAGCTGCGGCATGGGACTTGGCAGCGTCAGCGAAAGAGTGGAAAAGTTTGTGACAGAAGATTTTAATGGACGACATGGAAGAGAATTTTCTGGAAACGCGTGATCTTTTCCCGGAATAATGCTATTTTCGCTTCTGTGGTAAGCAGATAAAAATGGGTCGGAAGATCTTGTAATGCAAATTTACTTTATATTGTTTGAAAATGCTTTTAACTTGAAGCAGTAAGACTTATATTAAGATGCTATTTGATAAAGTTAAGCTGGATGTTAACTAAAATACCAGAAAGTAAAAATAAATAAATAAATAAAAAAATAATAATTTGGCAAAAAAATATATTTAATTAAAATTATGTATTAAATTTATTGTAAAAAATTCACGTTTACAAATATAAATAAAATGCATCCGAAATTTTAAAATTGTTGGCTTCAAAATTCTGAAGCTCAGTCCCACAGATTTCGGCTGTATAATACCGGCAGTCCCATGGATGTTTTTAGTGGTCCCAGGGGTCCCAGTCCAGTATGCTGTTAAGCGTTGAGCGTAATTTTGACAACCCTACCCCATCATAAGGAAAACATCTTTCGTCTTGGATAATCTTGGATAAATTTTAAAAGTCAGTGTATCAAGTTGCATAAATCATTTCAATTTTCTTTTTGTCGTTGTTTTTGTTTTGGTGAAAATAATTTTGGTACACATTTTTCAGGAATATTTTTAGATAATTCATCTGAAATATCGAAATTTCTGAATATTTTATTAATTTAATTATTTATTTACTTTATTTATTTTTTAATTATTTTTTTTTAATATTTTGATTATTTTATTATTTATTTTACAATGGGTAGAAAAAACATTATTATTTCATTTCTTTACATATAATTAAAAAAAATTTAATCAAACATTCAAAAATGCACTTTTAAATTATTCATATTCTGTACGTTTTGTTCATTAACAACATACTGTAAAAGTTATTCTTCAAAATTTCGTTAAGTTATCTTTATCGTTTAAATATCTCTAAAATATTTGTTTGGATCCCTCGCAAATAATGCACTTTTAAAAGAGTACGATCTCGATTTCCGAACAAAGTACTGCAGACTCCTTATTTGCATAATGGAATAAAGAGTGAGGAACTAATGCGTTCAGGGAGCAAGTGGTCAGGGCAGGTACCTCGCAAACAATTCATCCTCAGAGACTGGAATGACTACTAATAAACACGAGGTTGAAGCTGCTATTCGTTGCTGAGTAGCTGTGGCATGGGACTTGGCAGCGTCAGCGAAGAGTGGAAAAGTTTGTGACAGAAGATTTTAATGGACGACATGGAAGAGAATTTTCTGGAAATGCGTGATCTTTTCCTGGAATAATGCTATTTTCGCTTCTGTGGTAAGCAGATAAAATGGGTGGGAAGATCTTGTAATGTAAATTTACTTTATATTGTTTGAAAATGCTTTTAACTTGTAGCAGAAAGACTTATATTTAGATGTAATTTGATAAAGTTATGCTGGATATCAACTAGAATACCAGAAAGTTAAAAAAAAATGCATTTAATTAGAAATTATTGTATTAATTTGGCAAATTAAATATATATAAAATTATTTCGATTAAAATTATAAAAAAAAATAACAAATTTTAAGGTTATTATTTTCAAAATCCAGATTCTGGAATCTTGGCGTCACAGGTTTGGAGTTCGAGTCCCGGTGATGTCGGACTGTATAACTACAGGTCCATTACATGCGCGATATTCTATGTTATCATTTAAATAACTTTAAAAAGTTTTAATACTTAACTTCATTTTGATATCAAAAAATACAAAACTTTGAAACTAACTGAAAATATTCATGCTAATTTCATAATTAAATTGAAAATGATTTAAAAAAAAAACAGTACAAAATATTTTTAATTAATATATAGGAATTTCAAATTACATTTTTGCAGAATAAACATAAAAATTCAATTGAAATATAAATATGGATAAATTTTAAAACTCAGTGCATCAATCTGCAGAAATCATTTCAATTTATTTTTTTATTAATGTTGTTTTAATAAAATAATGGATTACAATTTTTGATGAATATTTTAAATAATTATCTGAAACTTCTGAACTTAATTTAATTATTCATGGATTTTTACAACAAAAAAACGTATTATTGTTTCATTTCTTTACATATAAATAAAAAATATGAAATCAAACATTAAAAAAATACACTTTTAAATTATTCATATTCTGTAGGTTTTGTTCATTAACAACAAATGTAAAAGCTATTCTTCAAAATTTCGTTAAGTTATCTTTCTCGTTTAAATATCTCTAAAATATTTGTTTTGGATGCCTCGTAAATAATGCACTTTTAAAGAGTACATCTCGATTTACAAATAAGGTACTACAGACTCCTTATTTGCATAATGGAATAAAGAGTGAGGAACTAATGCGTTTAGGGAGCAAGTGGTCAGGGCAGGTACCTCGCAAACAATTCATCCTCAGAGACTGGAATGACTACTAATAAACACGAGGTTGAAGCTGCTATTCGCTGCTGAGTAGCTGTGGCATGGGACTTGGCAGCGTCAGCGAAGAGTGGAAAAGTTTGTGACAGAAGAATTTTTAATGGACGACATGGAAGAGAATTTTCTGGAAACGCGTGATCTTTTCCAGGAATAATGCTATTTTCGCTTCTGGGTAAGCAGATAAAACGGGTGGGAAGATCTTGTAATGTAAATTTACTTTATATTGTTTGAAAATGCTTTTAACTTGCAGAAGAATGATCTGAATTTAGATGCAATTTGATAAAGTTATGCTGGATATTAACTAAATTCCAAAAAGTTAAAAAAAAAAATATATAAATTATTGCACTGAATTCACGTTTATAAAAATATGTAAAAATATATCGATTAAAATTAAAATGCAGATCAAAATGTTAAAATTCTTATCTTCAAAAGCCTGGAGCTTTGTACCATGGATATTTGTAGTGGTTCGTAATCCATTTTAAATCGTATATCCCAATCTAATATGGCTGTTGAGCGTAGGGCTGACAAACCTACCCAAAATAAGAAAAAAAAAAAATCTCTCGTCTCATAATGCCGCAATAAGCAGACGGACCCACGGAATGGGACTGTTGCGCTAATGATGATGAGGATGATAATTATCTTCAATATAATAATAACTTACAATGCATGACTGAGCATCATCAAGTAATATAAAAATGACATATTTAAATTCATTAGTCATTGTAGTGTGCCATCTGAGAAACTGGATCGTAAATGGCTGTGGTTTGATTGAAATACTTGAGGCACAGATTGGAGAACACATAAGCTTTATTTACACAAGCACCACACACATACAATTAGAGAAATACAATATTTAACACATTTAAAGACATATAATTATAGATTCGTAGAAAGGATTTCACTTGTAAGCCAAAAATACGATACTCAGCTACGCTAATATACGATATATTAATATATAGCTAAAATGAATTTTTGCATTAAAATATTTGCAGATATCAGAGTTATTTTAGGAACAATTATCATAAAATGATTTTTGATCACATTCCTTCTAATGCTTGGAAAAATAGGTTTTCAAAATAAATAAATAGAATAATTAAATAATAATAATAAATTGGATATTTTAAATTACCTAAAATGAAATTGAAATTATCTTGGCCATGTTTAACAAAATATAGGCATTAACATTATTAATTTATATTTAAATTTATAATTAACTTTTAAATTAATGAATAATTAAATGTAATGTTAAGTTTGTGACAGAAGATTTTAACGGACGACGTGGAAGGGAATTTTCTGGAAACGCGTGATCTTTTCTTGGAATAATGCTATTTTCGCTTCTGTGGTAAGCAGATAAAAAGGGTCGGAAGATCTTGTAATGTAAATTTACTTTTATATTGTTTGAAAATGATTTTAACCTGCAGCAGAAAGATTTATATTTAGATGCAATTTGATAAAGTTTAGTTGGATATTAATTGCAAATCCAGACAGTTTTAAAAAGAAATGCATTTAAGTAGAAATGATTGTATTGAATTTACGTTTACAAATATAAGTAAAATTATATCGATTAAAATTATAACGCAGCTCGAAATTTTAAATCTGTTATCTTCAAAATTCTGGAAGTCGTTGCCACAGGGTTTGGGTTCAGGTCAAGGCTTAATCATACATGTTAGTAGTGGTTCGGAATCTACTTTCAACCGTAGGTCCCAATTTAATATGGCTGTTGTGCGTTAAGCGTAGGGTTGACATCTAACCCGTAGAAGAAAACATCTCTCGCTTCATAATCTATAAGTATATTAGAAGGCCTTCGATCAGAATGGAGCTGTTGCGTTTATGATGATGGTGATAATGATTATCTTCAAAATAATAATAACTTACAATACATATCACAGTATCATCAAATAAAATAAAAATGATATATTTAAATTTATTAGGTACTGTAGTGTGCAGATTGAGCAACTGGATCGGTGGGTGTGGTTTGGTTGAAATACTTAGCCACAGGTTGGAGAACACACAGTTTCATTTACACACACACATACGCTATTTAACACATTTAAGGACTTATAATTATAGATTCTTGGAAGAATTTCACTTCTAAGCCGGAAACCTGATACCCAGGTAGCGCAAGGGACGTGAAAATATTTCCTCACTGGTTGATAGTCTGTAAGCCAACTACTGCGCCGGTTGGCGCTAAATGAAATTTCCCTCTCGGAATGATAGATAAACTACATATAAACTAAACGTTTTTCAGTGAAAACGCAAGAAAGTTCTCTAAACTTCCTCTAAGGTTTAAGTCGTGATACCTTTTGATCATTCTTGCTGAATGTCACAGGGGCCTCCTCTTGCAGCACGTAGGAGGAAGTATGGTTGGCATAAAAAGAAGTCTATAAAAAGGTGTAGATAGCATAATATGTTGGTTTTTAACTACAATAGCATATTTCAGAAATGATTTCTGATTTAAATGGTGTTTTAAATAAACAAAACGTGTTTTTACATTCTATGATATCCTTTAAAATAACTTTAAAAAATAAGTTTCAATACTTAAATTCACTTTGATACCAAAAATACAAAACGCTGAATACTAAACGAAAAATAATCATACGAGTTGGATAATTAAATTGGAAATGATTTTAGAAACATTATACAAAAAATATTTTTTAATTATTATTTAGGAATTACAAAGTAAACATTACAGAATAAACATTTACATGGTACAAAGCAAATAGTTTTTAAAATGTTTGCTGAAGGACAAAAAAATGAACTCAAGTGAAAAAAATTAAGTTGTTATTTTTTATTTATATTCCAAAACAATTAATTAAATTCTCATTACCAAAAATAAGTATTTAATGTTATAAAGTTTCTTTATTATTTTACCTAAAAGCTTAAAATGCTATTTATAAAAAATAATCTCTTGTATACAGAATTTGAGATTGATTTAAGAAAAAGTATTTTAATTCTTCAAAGCAGTTTTGATAAAAAAAAAAAAATCGTATTTCCTTAAATCTCTTTTTTTCTAACATTTACATTAGTGATTAAGTAGCTTATTTCTGAGAATAAATCTCTATTTTTATTTCAATTGGCATTATATTAATTACCATTTAAGAGATTAACGTAAATATACTTTTGATACTTATTTTTTACTTTAAAGGAAAATAAAATAAAACAAAAATATATAAATAGCCTTGCATTTTAAAATGACAGGGATTATGTATTGATCCTATGAAAAACCCCAATTAAATTTATTAATATCATAAACAAGTATACATGCGCTTATTAAAAAATTAGTTCTTATAGTTTGTATTACCTTTAATACTTTTATTTATGTAGTTAAACTAAGTCATACTGTTTAATTTAATATTGTAGTGTTGTAGTTTTTGTGCAGCTGGATTGTAATTGGGGTGATTGGGTTGAGACATGAGATCTAGGTTTGGGAACACACAGCTTTATTTTACACACGCACAAACACCACATACAAACAATTAAAGCATACAGCATGTAACACATTTACAGACAGATAAATATAGATTCGTGGATAGATTCCACACCTAAGATGAGCATCAGATACTCAGCTACTTGCACGTGCGCAAAATATACTTCCTCTCAGGAGGAGAGTCTGTAGGCAACTAATACGCAGGGTAGCTCTAAAAATATTTCTTCTTGGTGTGATAGATGAACATTTCTCAGAAGCACGCCGAATGCGCTGTACTTCCTCTCGAGTGAGAGTCTCGAGGCTACTAACCATTTGTTCTGAACGCCACAGGGTAAAAATAAGGTAAAAACCATTAATTTGTTTTCCAAAACTCTCTCAAAGTTACTTAATATAACATAATACTTTATGTTCTCTCATTACAATGAAACAAATAAGAAAATAACATGTAGTGAATTATGCGGGATATTTAAAAATTAATAATTTAATTAATTAATTTTATATACAAAATTTAAAAATATATATTAAACAAGCATTTTAACAAAATTAAATAATAAAAAGAGTCTTGTTACATTAATAATATATTAAAATATAAGGATTGTAATATAAAACCATTTTCATATTTAAATATTTCTTTAAATTATAAGGACTACACCCATA
Organism: Caerostris extrusa; assembly: GCA_021605095.1. Taxonomy (NCBI): domain Eukaryota; kingdom Metazoa; phylum Arthropoda; class Arachnida; order Araneae; family Araneidae; genus Caerostris; species Caerostris extrusa. The sequence goes on from BPLR01003912.1 coordinate 154,746, forward strand.
TTAAATAACCTCTCCTCTTAAAATAATTCAATAATCTACAATTTCCAACAACAGATAGCTATTAAATTCTACTTTAAACCAACAACAAGGCTTTTAACTCAAATATATAATAATAGAACCAATTACAAAAGTATGCGAGGTATTTTTACGACGCAGTACGCATTTTTTAAATTCGAGGAAGAAAACTTTAAACTTCAGAATACAAATTTTGTTTAGAGCAGCATAACTCTTTCGAAACTGCCTGAATTACACCATAAAACCTCAAAGACGTAACCATAAAACGCTTTGTGTTTTTAGTAAACACAACAAAAACAGGGCAGGAAAAAAACAAACCATTATTACTACCATCTTATGCCTTTACGCTAGGCTGGATACCAGCAAGGAAAACATCATAACTGTCTGCACAAAAACGAAAAATATAAACCACCAAAAGAGATAAGGGTTTATTATAGTGGGTTACCCACAATACCAAAGAGAGGAGCTGGACAAATTATCTGCCGATTAGTAAGATACCGGGATGTTCTTAAACGATTCGATAAATAAAACCATCAATAAAAAGAAACCGCTGATGGGTTTAACGTGTTAGCCACTTAGTGGTGGTTTCAAGAAATGGTTGGAAATTTGATCTGCCTTTTATTTTTATTTTGCTTTTTTATCTCTTCCTTCATTAAACGCTAATACATAGTGTGTAATCATGCTAATCTGCCTCTTTCATTATCATAGATAGATGGATGGCATATCATTAGTTAGTAAAAAGGGTAGCAAAAAATGTTGCATAACTTTCTCGTTTAACAGGTAATCTCATTAATAATGAAGAGATTTAAGGACATTTTTATTAAAAAATTGCTCAGTTAGCTGTTTTTCTCATTTGTATAATATAATGTGTCACAAGAATTGTGAGTTTAAATAACAATATTGGAATTAATTTTTTTAAACAAAATGGTTAAGGATATTTGTAACTGTCTTATTAAACGTAACATATTAGTATAAGTTATTTGTTTCATTATTATTTTAATAATAGTTTATTAAAACATAAGGAATTTAACAAAAAAAACCATTTTCTTAATATTTCTCTACATTATAAGAATAACCCTTCCTTTTAAAAATAACTTCACAATCTGCAATTTCCAACAACATATACCTATTAAATTCTACTTTATATCTAGAACTAGACGTTTTAACTTAAAATATATAATAATAGAACCAAATTACAAAAGTATAGGACAAATTTTTTTTAAAAATTCAGAAGAAAGACTCTAATCTTCAGAATACAAATTTTGTTTAGAGTAGCATAACTCTTTTCGAAACTGCCTGAATTACACCATAAAACCTCAACGACGTAACCATAAAACGCTTTGTGTTTTTAGTAAACACAACAAAAGCAAGGCAGGAAAAAACAAACCATTATTGCTACCATCTTCTGCCTTTACGCTAGGCTGGATACCAGCAAAGGAAAACACCATAACTGTCTGCACAAAAACGAAAAATATAAACCACGAAAAGAGATAAGGGTTTATTATAGTGGGTTACCCACAATACCAAAAAGAGGGCTGGACAAATTATCTGCAGATTAATAAGATACCCGGATGTTCTTAAACGATTCGATAAATAAAACCGTCCAATAAAAGGAAACCGCTGATGGGTTTAGCGTGTTAGCCACTTAGCGGTGGTTTTCAAGAAATGGGTTCGAAATTTGATCTTCCTTTTATTTTATTTTACTTTTTTATTTCTTCCTTCATTAAACGTTAATACATAGTGTGCAATCATGCTAATCTGCCTCTTTCATTATCGTAGATAGATGGATGGCATATCATTACTTAGTAAAAAGGGTAGTAAAAAATGTTGCATAACTTTCTCGTTTAACAGGTAATCTCATTAATAAAAAAGAGATTTAAGGTTATTTTTATTAAAAAATGTCTCATCTAGCAGTTTTGATCTTATGTAATGCAATATATCGCATGGATTATAAGTATAAATAATAATATTGGAATTTAATTTTTTAAACAAATTTGTTAAGTATTTATGTAACTGCCTTATTAAACCTAATCAATTTCAGGTGTGTAAGAAAGATTTATTTGAATTTTTTTAATATCCTATGAACAATTACATTCTTTTAAACTTGTTTAGTCAAAAAAAATATTTTTCTAATTCTTGATCTCTAATATGTGATTCATATAGTTTTTTTACCTCAAATAAATGAATAGAGCTTCATCATATCTATGTTTATGTTTGTTTAAATGAAATTATTAGTCTAATTAACATAAGAAATTGATGGAAGCATTTAGAATACTTTCTTTGTACCAATATAAATATTTGATTTATTATAATATATTTATTCTATGACAAATAATTTTATAAAAAGAAAATATTGTTTCATAAAATAATTTAACAGTCTAAAATTTCCAACAAAATATCGCTATTAACTTCTACTTTAAATCTACAACTAGTCTTTTTTTTTAATTTAAAATATATAAAAATAGAACCAAATTACAAAAATATACTAGCAAATTTTGTTAAAAAATTCAAGAAGAAAAACTCTAAACTTCAGAATACAAATTTTGTTTAGAGTAGCATAACTCTTTCCCAAACTGCCTGAATTACACACCATAAAACCTCAATGACGTAACCATAAAATGCTTTGTGTTTTTAGTAAACACAGCACACAGAAAAAAACCAACCATTATTGCTACCATCTTCGGCCTTTACGCTAGGTGGCTACCAGCAAAGGAAAACATCATAACTGTCTGCCCAAAAACGAAAAATATAAACCACCAAAAGATATAAGGGTTTATAATAGTGGGTTACCCACAATACCAAAAAGGGCTGGACAAATTATCTGCCGATTAATAAGATACCCGGATGTTCTTAAACGATTCGATAAATAAAACCATCCAATAAAAAGAAACCGCTGATGGGTTTAACGTGTTAGCCACTTAGTGGTGGTTTCAAGAAATGGTTGGAAATTTGATCCGCCTTTTATTTTTATTTTGCTTTTTTATCTCTTCCTTCATTAAACGTAAATACATAGTGTGTAATCATGCTAATCTGCCTCTTTCATTATCATAGATAGATGGATGGCATATCATTAGTTAGTAAAAAGGGTAGAAAAAAATGTTGCATACCTTTCTCGTTAACAGGTAATCTCATTAATAATAAAAAGAGATTTAATGACATTTTATTAAAAAATTGCTCAGTTAGCTGTTTTCTCACTTGTGTGTAATGTAATGTGTCACAAAATTATGAGTTTAAATAGCAATATTGGAATTAATTTTTAAACAAAATGGTTAAGGATATTTGTAACTGTCTTATTAAACGTAACATATTAGTATAAGTTATTTGTTTCATTATTATTTTAATAATAGTTTATTAAAACATAAGAATTTAACAAAAAAAACCCATTTTCTTAATATTTCTCTACATTATAAGAATAACCCTTCCTTTTAAAATAACTTCACAATCTGCAATTTCCAACAACATATACCTATTAAATTCTACTTTATATCTAGAACTAGACGTTTTAACTTAAAATATATAATAATAAAATCAAATTACAAAAGTATAGGAGCAAATTTTTTAAAAAATTCAGAAGAAAGACTCTAAACTTCAGAATACAAATTTTGTTTAGAGCAGCATAAGTCTTTTCGAAACTGCCTGAATTTCACCATAAAACCTCAACGACGTAACCATAAAACGCTTTGTGTTTTTAGTAAACACAGCAAAAACAGGGCAGGAAAAAACAAACCATTATTACTACCATCTTATGCCTTTACGCTAGGCTGGATACCAGCAAAGGAAAACATCATAACTGTCTGCACAAAAACGAAGAAAATATAAACCACCAAAAGAGATAAGGGTTTATTATAGTGGGTTACCCACAATACCAAAGAGGGCTGGACAAATTATCTGGCGATTAGTAAAAGATACCCGGATGTTCTTAAACGATTCGATAAATAAAACCGTCGAATAAAAGAAACCGCTGATGGGTTTAGCGTGTTAGCCACTTAGCGGTGGTTTCAGAAATGGTTCGAAATTTGATCTTCCTTTTATTTTATTTTACTTTTTTATCCCTTCCTTCATTAAACGTTAATACATAGTTTGTAATCATGCTAATCTGCCTCTTTCATTATCATAGATAGATGGATGGCATATCATTACTTAGTAAAAAGGGTAGCAAAAAATGTTGCATAACTTTCTCGTTTAACAGGTAATCTCATTAATAACAAAAGGGATTTAAGGTTATTTTTATTAAAAAAATGTCTCATCTAGCAGTTTTGATCTTATGTAATGCAATGTATCGCATGGATTATAAGTATAAATAATAATATTGGAATTTAATTTTTAAACAAAATTGTTAAGTATTTATGTAACTGCCTTATTAAACCTAATCAATTTCAGTTGTGTTAGAAAGATTTATTTGAATTTTTTTAATATCCTATGAACAGTTACATTCTTTTTTAAACTGGTTTAGTCACAAAAAATATTTTTCTAATTCTTGATCTCTAATATGTGATTCATATAGTTTTTTTACCTCAAATAAATGAATAGAGCTTCAATATCTATGTTTATGTTTGTTTAAATGAAATTATTAGTTTAATTAACATAAGAAATTGATGGAAGCATTCAGAATACTTTCTTTATACCAATATAAATATTTTTATAATATATTTATTCTATGATAAAATATTTTATTAAAGAAAATATTGTTTCATAAAATAATTTAACAGTCTAAAATTTCCAACAACATATCGCTATTAACTTCTACATTAAATCTACAACTAGTCTTTTTTTAATTTAAAATATATAAAAATAGAACCAAATTACAAAATATACTAGCAAATTTTTGTTTAAAAATTCAAGAAGGAAAACTCTAAACTTCAGAATACAAATTTTGTTTAGAGCAGCGTAACTCTTTCCCAAACTGCCTGAATTACACCATAAAACCTCAAAGACGTAACCATAAAACGCTTTGTGTTTTTAGTAAACACAGCACAAAAACAAGGTAGGAAAAAACAAACCATTATTGCTACCATCTTCGGCCTTTACGCTAGGTTGGCTACCAGCAAGGAAAACATCATAACTGTCTGCACAAAAACGAAAAATATAAACCACCAAAACAGATACGGGTTTATTATAGTGGGTTACCCACAATACGAAAGAGAGGGCTGGACAAATTATCTGCCGATTAGTAAGATACCGGATGTTCTTAAACGATTCGATAAATAAAACCATCCAATAAAAAGAAACCGCTGATGGGTTTAACGTGTTAGCCACTTAGGGGTGGTTTCAAGAAATGGTTGGAAATTTGATCTTCCTTTTTATTTTTATTTTACTTGCTTTATCTCTTCCTTCATTAAACGTTAAGGCATAGTGTGCAATCATGCTAATCTGTCCCTTTCATTATCGTCGATGGATGGATGGCATATCATTAGTATGTAAAAGGTAGCAAAAATGTTGCATAACTTTCTCGTTTAACGGGCAATCTCCTTAATAACAAAGAGATTTAAGGTTATTTTTATTAAAAAATTGCTCAGGTTGCAGTTTTGCTCTTATGTAATATAATGTTTCGCATGAATTATAAGTATAAATAATAATATTGGAATTTACATTTTTAATCAAAATTTTTAAGGATTTGTGTAACTGTCTTATTAAATATTATCTACTTCAATCATATTAGAGAGAAATATTTGAATTCATTTCTAGTATGCTATGAGAATAACAATATTTTTAAACTGATTTAGTTAACTCAGTTATACTTTTTTAAACTCATTTATACTTTCATAAGTATAAATAACAATAATGGAATTTACGTTTTTAAACAAAATTGTTAAATATTATATTATTAACAATGTTTTTAATATATATTTATGATATATATAAACATATATAATATTATATATATTTTTAATATGCTATAACAATTAAAATATGTTTTATACTCATTTATAATTTCTTAAGTATAAATAACAATATGGAGTTTACATTTTTAAACAAAATTGTTCAGGATTTTTGTAACTGTCTTATTAAATGTAATCAATTTCAATTATTTTAGAAATAAATATTTGAATATGTTTTTAATATGGTGTAATTTAAAATTCTTTTAAACTCATTTAGACAAATCAATTTTTTTCTCTAATTCCTGATTTTTAATATATGGTTACATATAGTTTAGTGATTCTAATTAAACTGAATAAAATGTTATCTTACCAATGTTCATATTTATTTAAATGAAATTATTAATTTAATTAAAATAAGAAGTTTATACAAACAGGTAAATTATTTATTTTATGCCAATATAAATATTTGATTTACATAGAATAAATATATTTATTAATGTATTTTAGTTAAGAAATTATTATTTCTTAACCTAAAAAGATTTATTACAATATATAAATATGAGTTGCTTAATTGCGATGCATAATATTCTTTTAACAATGAAACCCCTTCAAAAGAAATAATATAATTTTAAAAAAGAAATAACTGTGTAAATAAAATTGTATTTTTTATCCATCAGTTTTCGAAATATTAAGAGTGATTTTTACACTCTAAATAAATTATATTGCTTATTATTATAATTAATGGATATAAATTATAAATTAATTTTATTTACAACAATAAATAATTTATATTACTGTTTTTTTTTTTTAATCTTTTACATAATTCTTCCATACCAACTTTAGGAAACATATTTTGTTTCATATTATATGTCATATATGTTCAATCATCTACCGAATGTAGAGCAATTTCAATCTAAAATTGTGTAAAACTCAGGTGACAATTTAAGATTGAAACTATCCAACCACTTCAACAAATATTAAATGAAAAATGTTCTTAACACTGTTGTAATAATAAATATATTCTTTTTAATTTATTAAATATTTTTCCAAAACACATTCACAAAACATATTTTTTGATTGATATGTCATATGTATTAAATTATCAACCGAATGTAAAAATAATGACAATCTAAAATTCTGCGGAAACTCAGATATAATTTAGGTTGAAATTATCCATTTCAATTCTACAAATATTAAATAAAAATTTTCTTAAAACTGCAGAAGCAGTAAAAAAGTATTATTATTATTTTTTATTTTTGTCATATTTTTCTATAACACATCCGATAAATATTTTTGATTGATATGTCTGTCTCTTTAACCATCAACCGAATGTAAAATAATTTCAATAAAAAATTCTCTTTAAACTCAGGGGACGTTATTTAAGGTAGAAACCATCCAATCTACTTGTACAAATATTAAATAAAAATCTTTCTTGAAGCTGTTGATAACGTAAATAAACTATTTTAAAAATAATTTTCTTTCATATTTTTTCATAACACATCTACAGAATATATTTTTATTGATATGTTATATGCATTTAATCTTCAATCGAATGTAGAATAATTTCAATCTGACATTCTGTGGAAACTCAAGATATATAATATAAGAATGAAGCTTTCCAATCTATTTGTACAAAATTAAATGAAAAATTTTTTTAAACTGCTGAAACAGTAAATAAATTACTAATTTTTTTAAAGTTTATTTCATATTTTTCCATAACACGTCTACGAAACGCATTTTTGATTGATATTTCATATAGGTTTAATCATCAACCGAATGTAGAATAATTTCAATAAGGAGACATAATTTGAGATTGAAACTATCCAATCCACATGTACAAATATTAAATGAAAAATGTTTTTAAAGTTGATGCAGCAATAAATAAATTTTGTACACATACTTTTTTTAAAAATTTCTTTTATATATGTTCCATAACATACCTACGCAATGTATTTTATGTTGATATATTATATCTTCAACAAAATGTAGAATAATTCCAATCAAAAATTCCATGGAAACTCAGGATACGTATTTTAAGATTGAAACTATTCAATCCAATTGTACAAATAATAAATGAAAAAAATTTCTTAAAGCTACTTCAACAATAAATGTTTTTAAAATTTATTTCATATTTTTCCATAACGCATCTATGCTGCATATTTTTGAGTGACATGTCATATACGTTTAATCATCAACCGAATGCAGAATAATTTCAATCTAATAGAGACATAGTTTAAGGTTGAAACTATCCAATCCACTTGTATAAATATTAAATGAAAACTTTTCTCAAAGCTACTTCAACAAAATGCATTGATAAATTAATTGGATATGTCCAAAAAGATCTTGAGATAGAAATAATGCACTCATAGATTGTGCAAAAAGCGTATGTTAAACTTGATTAATATTTCAGGCGATCGATTGCTTTTTAAGAATCAAAAGGTTTTACAGCAATCTAATAAGAAAAAAAGTCTCATTCCATTTATAAACTCCAGATTTAAAAAAGAACTCTTAACTTAAAGAACCGCATCTACGGAAAAGTCAGTTTTCCGGCAAAACATTTTTTTCATATTGATTTTCTTTATCGGTTCACTGCGCACGGAATGTTTTAGTTTTTATCTTTTTGCTTTGTTTTCATATCGAGAAAAGAATAAAAAAAAAATACTCTAGACGTCTGTTTCCACGCTTAACATTGTTGTGTAGCGTTTATTTTGTTATTATTTTTTCTTGTATACATAGTTAACTAATTAAAAATCAAAGCTGTTTACAACGCAGAGTTTTATTAAACTCCAGATTATTTCTCAGCAAAAAATCTATTGTTAAAACGTTATTGATTATAGATAAATCATGAACAATCTAAAAAATTAAATATAAACCAATCAATCTATAAAGCATTAATCTGGAACTCATCAATCTTTAACTTTGCAATGTATTAATCATCAATTTATAACTAATCAATCTATAAATTTAAAGTTAAAGATTGAAGAGTTGTTGATTAATGATATATAGTTACATTGATTTCCATTTGATATTATAGATTGTTCATGATTTTTCTATGACTAACAATAATTTAATAAATAATTTTAAGAGTAGAAGAAATAAGCTAGAGTTTAACAAAACTTTGCGCTGCAAACATCTTTGATGTTTAATTAGTTAAAACATTGTTAGTTATACGAAAATCATGAACGATCTAAAAAATTAAATATAAATCAATCAATCTATAAATCATTAATCTGGAACTCTTCAATCTTTAACTTAATAATGTATTATTCACCTATATATAACTGATCAATCTATAAATTGTAAGTTAAAGATTGAAGAGTTGTAGAATAATGATTTATAGGTAGATTGATTTACATTTGAGTTTTTAGATTATGCATGATTTTCCTGTAACTAACAATGTTTTAACAAAGGAATTTCTGGTGAGAAATAAGCTAAAGTTTAATAAAACTCTGTGCTGTAAATGGCTTTGATTTTTAATTAGCTGAAACATTGTTAGTTATAGGAAAATCATGAACAATCTGTAAAATCAAATGTAAACCAAACAATCATTGATCTGTAACTTTTCAATTTTTAACTTACTAATGTATTATTCATCAATTTATAACTCATCAATCTATAAATTTTAAGTTGAAATTAATTAAAAAATTATTTTACCACTCTGGGTAATTTTATTTACTAGCATACTGATGCATTTCATTTATATAAAGTATAAATGTCGAACGTCAAGTTACTTCTTCAAAAATGGACGAAGAAAAATATCAGAAAATCCATCTAAATCTTGCCTACATCTCTAAGTTGGCGGTACTTTAAAATCGTAAAATGTTTGCCAGTTCAAAAGTAACAAAATTCAGAAAGGCATTTATATCTTCAATTTGATGAAACATTGTAAAATGTTTGACAGTTCAAAGGTAACAAAATTCAGAAAGTTATCTATATCTTGCCTACATCTCTAATTTGGTGGTACTTCAACGTAGTAAAATTTTTGATGGTTCAGAGGGAACAAAATTCAGGTAGGCATGTATATCTCGCCTACAACTCTAATTTGGTGGTAGGTTAATATCGTAAAATGTTTTCCAGTTCAGAAGTAACAAAATTCAGAAAGACATTTATATCTTTAATTTGGTGATACTTCAACGTAGTAAAATGTTTGCCAGTTCAGTGGGAACAAAATTCAAAAGACATCTATATCTCACCTACATTTCTAATTTGATGCTGCGTTAATATCGTAAAATGTTTATTATTGTCCAGATCAGAGGAAACAAAATTCAGAAAGGCATCTATATTTTGCCTCATATCGAATCTAGTGGTACTTTAATATCGTAAAATATTTGCCCGTTGAGAGATAAAAAAATTATCAATTAGTTTAAGAAATAACCATTCATTTACTTACAGAACGCTTCGAATTATTTTTACCGAGAAAAATTATTACTATAGAGAAAAAGTTTATAAATTTTAGAGAAATTCTTTATTTTAGAAAAAAAAAAAAATTAAAAACTATTGAAAAACGTTAACAACCCACAGTTAAAGATAATTATTTCTTTCATTCAAATTGTTATTTGAAATGATTGCGGTTTTAAAAGGATTATGACAAATGATTACAGATTTTCACCTGATTGTTATACATCCTCCATACACTGAAACAATATCAAGAAAAATATTATGTGACTTCTGATAGACTTTCCGTATTCAGATATGTAATTATCAATTTATTTTACAATCATAGAAATAAATACGTTGTATTATAAAATTAAAAACGCTTAATAAATTTGATTCGAATTCGGATTAAAAATTTTTTTTTTTATTAATAATCTTAATACTCAAACCGGCTGTTTCGTAGATCTTATGTAATCTATCAGGTAGACCAGAGGCAAAGAAAACTTTATTTTTACATAGATACATGTGACAATAACTGCAACCGAAGATTACAAGATAGATTTGTTTTTTTAAACATTACTGCAGTAATTCAACAATTCATTTGACGCATTTCTGACATTAAACATTAAACATTCGAGCCTGAATGGCCGAGTGGCTAGCGCTCTGGCGCTCGGTACTACAGGTTTCGGGTTCGAGTCAGGCGGTGCCATGGATGTTTGTAGCGGTTTAGATTCCACTTTAAACCGTGGGTCCAGGTCCTAATAGGATCGTAGAGCGTTGCGCGGCATTGTTACTCCGCGTCCGTGGCTTATCTTCCAGTTACACGCGCCTCCTGGGTAATGCAAAGGGAATAACATCTGTGCAGCGCTTGTCTTAAGGCCTACAAGACCAAGCTGTCTAAATGTTTGTCAGATGCATTAGAACGACATTAAACATTTAATACTAAATTTATTATTCAATACTAAATACCAACAAATCAAGTTTTTAAATTGTAATTGCAAATTTTTGTTGCTTCTATTATATCTAAACTTCTATTACTGTTTGTTTGATTTTTTTATTCTTATATCTATCACCCTTGGCAGATTGTTTGACCATATATTCCAATACAAAAAATAGCTAGCTATTGTTGGTTAGCGATTGGCCTACTTTAAAAGATTATCAAAGATCTGTTAAGCTAACCTGAATAAACCTTGCAATATTGAACCGATTCAGATCAATATACTGTGTTATCAATAAAACCACATAAAATGCCAATACTTGCATCAATATTAGACGTGATAAATTCCTTCACATACATTGTCTAAAAACTTTTATTCCTGTATAAAATATAGTAAATAATATTAAAAAAAATATCCATTTCTAAAATTTTCTCATATTTTAGACGAATCGTATCAAACATTTGTGTATGGATATTAGAACACAATATAAAATTAAACAGATGGAATAACTAAAACATTTTTGTACAGGTCTTAAATGCACGTTACAATAAGCAATTTTACAAGAATGTTTTGTATAGATATTTTTTATTAATTTTTGAGATATTTTAAATATAGGATTCCTAGTGGGAATTTGTAATCCACTTAAAATTTATATGGTTTAAAATCATTAGGATTTCTGAATAATATTTAATTTTTCAATATTGATAAACTATATATTGAAGATATTTTATTACAATGCACAGTGAACTTTTAATTTAAATAAAATATGGAAATATTTAAGTGGTTAAATAAATTAAGAAATTTAAACTTAAATGCTTTTATTCGAACTATATCTAATGGATTTCATTTTTTGTTGAAATGTTTCTCATCAATCTTTTGCTACTGAATTTAATTCATTAATTAATTTGAATTTAATTCATTTAAATAAGGATTTAACAAATAATTTTCTTGTGCTGTTTTAAACCCAATTTCCTAAAAAAAATGCATACCAAAGTAAGAAATATATGCCGTATTTATTTCGAGAAACTAAGCAAATTATTCAGAATTATAATGTGTGATGTGAAGGTACGGGTGGGTCACTGTTCATGCGCCAGATTGTAATGGGTGTAGTTGGGTTGAGATAGTGGATGCACAGGTTTCAGAACTAATATCTTTATTTACACGCCTACACACAACACATATAATTAAAAATATATATATTTAATACATTTTTTCAGTAAAAGGAACTTAATTCTGGGAAGGACTCCATTATAAGCCGGTAGCCTGATGGCCAATTGGCATGTACAGGCCCTTTGGTACCACAGGCTTCAAGTTTGTATTGCTGTAGCATAGGTGTTTGTCATTGGTTGTTATTGGTTCGGAAACACACGTTAAACTGTAAGTCCCAGTCTAATTAGTCTAAAGTGTGCCCCAAAATGATAGTGGAGCCACAGACCAAACAAATCTTCATTGGCATAACAGCCCCAGGACAGGACCCTCTGTCTACAGGAAAACTACAAGACATGCGATGGTGTCTTTTTTAGGGGTAGGGTCGTCAGCCTAAACCACTTTAAATAACTATCGGTTAAACTGCAGTGTTGCGCAAAATATATCTCCTTTTCAAGTGATAGTCTGTAAGCACCTAACTATTTCTCTTGAACTAAACAGGGGAATACTTTTGCTATCGTATCAGAGGAGGGATGGTTACAAATAAAAATTAATGTACAACAGTAAATTTAAAATCATAACACACATTAATACTTTCACACTATTTTTAATGGTAATTCGTTAAAAATTATTTAGATTTAAAGGAAATAAACAAATAAATAATTTGATTATAAAATTAAATTTTTTTCTTTGTTCTATGATATCATGGTTATGGAGAATTTATTAAAACCTACTATCTTCTTCTGATCCTTAAATGGAAAAACATCTTATTAATTAAAATAAATCATTCTTCTTCTAAATTGGCGCAACAGCTTATGGTAGGCCACTGTAGTCTACCTACTGGCGGATTCCGAGCCAGGAGATGGTTTCTTTTACGGGGTAGAGTTGTCAGCCATACGCTCAATGCTCTACAGTCATATTAGAACGAGACCTACAGTTTAAAGTCAATAGCCGTTAAAATAGCAATGTACGTCTTAAACTGTATTGACAGATTTTTTTTTTTTCGGTAAGGAATGGTATTTGTTATCGAGTTAAATATACGAATCTCATGTATTCAAATGCAGAGATAACATTCGTTAACAATGTGCAATTATTAAACATTCATTACTCACAAATGCAAAAAAATAAAATGAATATGTATTTGTATATTGGTTTTAATTTTAAAGGACTTATTTTTATATAAATACATTTAGTCTTTAGAGAGACAAGAAATTAGATGGTCATAAATATGTGCTTCTAATTTCTTTCAGTTTGCTACACAGTAATTACTCCTTGAAATATTCAAATTTAACTAGGGGAAAGTAGCACGTTTTATGCATATATAATAAACCCCAAAAGTGAGTCCCAGGCGAACACCTCTTCAGATACCTATTGGTGGGGACATCGCATCCGCGTTTTAATTTCTTGCTGTATTCATGGGGCGGTAAACAAGGGCATTGTTCGCTAATGGAAAATCCATTCTGCAATCATCGACCGCTCCATGAGAACGTTTCCGGCAATGTCATTAGAGAGATAAAAATGGCATCTTTCAGAAAACAAATAGTTTCCGTGGCTTCCCAGTACATAACTGACTCCCTATTGAAGCTCGAATTAGTTAATTAAAAGAACATATCAATTATAACTTCGGTAAACCTCAGTTATCTGGATGAATGTGTAATTTTTATTTTACCCAGTTGTCGCGAGCAAAAATTAGTACAAGTTGAAATCACTTGCATGTGAGTTGGCGTTTGCAACTGAAGCACTGCGAGGTTCAAAAATCGAATTCGGAAAAGTTATTGGGACATGAGTATCACTGATCCTTAAAGGTAAAAAAAATATTTTTTAACGAATTAAATAAATTCTTCTTCTACATTGCCGCAACAATCCCATGATGGGGTCAAGGCCGTTTATCTAATGGCAGATTTAGAGCCACGAGATGGTTTCTTTTTACTGGGTAAGTCTGTCAGCCATACGCCCCCAAATAGTCATATTAGATCGAGATCTGCAGTTTAAAGTGGATTCCTAACCACTACAACATCAAATGGCACCGCTGGGGTTCGAAGATTAAACATATGACTCCGAGTGCCAGAGCTCAGGTCAAACATAAATGCTGGTTAATGTAATTTTGGTGAAAAAAAGATACTAAATATACTTATATAAAAATATAAAATGAAAAAAAATGAAAAAAAAAATATAAAAAAAAAAAATATAATTTAAAATTAAAAGATAAAAAAATATATATAATTTAAAATTAAAACAAATAGGAAAATACACATTCATCTCATTTTTTGATGTTTGGGAGTAATAAATGTTTAATGATTGTACATTATTAATGAATGTTATACATGTAATTCGTTTATTTAACTCGATAACAAAGGCCATCCCTTACCACAAAAATTCTTTCATTACAGTTTAAGAGGTACATTGCCGTTTTGAGGGAAATAATTATTATTCGGGAGCTGATGGCTCAGTGGCAAGCTCTTTTGCACTCGGTACCACAGATTTAGGTTTCGAGTCCTACCTGTCTCATGGATGCTTCTAGTGGTTCGGAATTCACTTTAAACTGTAGGGCTCGGACTAATATGACTATCTACAGATAAATTTGTCAGAGATCATATCAGGGAAAGTGGGATATAGTCTGCATTCTACATTTTCAGCGGTGGAGCAATTACCGTAGGGCTGACAACACTACCGCGTAAAATGAAAAACGTATCTCCTGTCTCGAAATCAACCAGCAGGCAGAATCAAGGGCTACAGAACCAGAAGAAAAAGTTATTTGCCGTGGATCTCAAAGGGAATTAAAGAGACATTTCGTTTTACCAGATCAATTAATGTCCTAGCGTAACTACCCGCCATTTTGAACATATAGTATGGGAAAAAATGGAAACTAACTCCCACTTGTTATTAATTAACGAGGAAAGATTTGGAGCACCCATACGAGAAGAGTCTTTGAAAAAGGACTTCATAAATACCATGTATTTTCTTCAATTCGATTGTCGAAAGAAAGACAATTGTCAGCCTAGCAACTCTGGCCTTTGGTTCCACATCCTCCAGGATCTTATTCCGGCCGGGCCATGAATGTTTGTTAATTGCTCGGAGTGCAGTTTGAACTGTAGGTCCCGGTATGTTTAGCCGTAGTGTGCACAGGATGACCATATAGCGACAAATCAAACCAAACCTCGATTATTGTAACAGTGTCTACAACAAAGATGCCAGCGGATTGAACTTCAGCCCTAATACTCACTAACGGTTCAAGTTCACAAACACACACACACACACACACACACATATATATATATATATATATATACATATTTGAATTTGCAAAAGAAGATTTTTATTTAAATTTTAGTTAAAATACGTGACTTATTTTTTTTTTGTATCCCAAAAGCAATTTCTCAAATAATATGGAAAGTAAAAGTATGATCCGAATAATATTTCTTTCCATCACATCTCAAAATGTTGAATGCAGAACACATCTCTTTCTCCCTGATATGATCTCTGATAAATTTACCTAAACATCAGTCCAAAACCCTTCGTAAAATGATAAAAAATAATGAAAGTTACTAAGTTGAATCCTGGAAGAATAAATTACATTCCCGATAAATAACCGATGATAAGTGTCCGGATCGAAAAAGATCTAAAACCATGGTACCATACTTTGTCAAAATTTCATTCCCTCAACCCTTTTTTTTTTTTTTTTTTTGGTCCGATAAGCGATCGGAATTTATTTTGGCTCCTCAACTCCAAAAATCAATTTGCTTCCGACATTGAAGATCTAGGCCAGTACTACACTATGTGGAAGAAAGTGACGGACACGACACTATAACGACATAAACCCATGTTTATTAAAATTAAAAGGAGGTAGGGCCTCCTTGGCTGCGACCACAGCTGCAACCCTTCTGGGCCTGCTTTCCACTAAATTAGCCATAGTGGCAAGACGAATTTCCTTCCAAATGTTTAACAGGAAGTTCCAAAGTTCACGCTTGCTTTTGGGGAGTGTGGTGCAGGCCCTCAACCGACGGTCCAATTCGTCCCAGAGATGTTCAATTGTGTTAAGATCAGGGCTCTGCGCTGGGCACTCCATGCGTTTAACGTTGTTGTTCACATACCAATCAAGAGTCCTCCTTGCAACGTGGCAAGTTGCGTTGTCGTCTTGATACCTTCAATCATCCATATTTACGTTGCCCACAAGGTAGGAAGGACATGATTGTCGAGAATATCATAGTATCTATCGGCATTCATCGCACCATCAACCTTCACCAGTGGGCCAGCCCTATACCAGGAGAAACAGGCCCATACCAATAATCCTCCTCCACCAAACTTTACATTTGGGACGACGCATCGGGCCAAATAATATTTCTCCTGGTAAACGTCATACCCAAACACGTCCATCTGAACGGAAACGGGTAAATCGTGACTCGCCACTCCAAAGGACGCGTTTCCAGTCATCCAGAGTCCAATACGGTGGTCTTTGGCCCATCGAATCAAAGGCTTATGAACCGCTGAACGCACAGTGTAACCTAACTTATGGGCCTCGATACGAAGAGTCTTGGTCGAAACGGCCACACCTGTGGCTTGTCTAAACTCATTAGCGATGTTATCATAGATGTTTGACGGTTACTTCAAATCTCCCTGCCAAGCACCCGCCTGTCCCTGCTGGTGAGAACTGTTGGTCGTCTACTTCGGGGTTTGTTCTGACAGTGTCCCTCAGTCTTGTAGCGACACACAACACGAGCTACGGTTGATTTTGAGCAATTACGGAGACCGGATATCTCCCTAATTGACACCTTGGCAAGATGCAATCCAACCAACACACCTTTCTCGAACTCAGAGAACTCTTCCCGTGGCGGCATCTTGAAAAAAATAACTCTAGTCGACTCCACAGAGTATTTATAGGATATGGCTGACACGTTCTACCTATTATTGCGCATGCGTCAGCTGTATTGTCGACTTTTCTACTTTTCGAGGGGTGTCAAGTCATTTTCTTCCAGATAGTGTATAAGGCGATAGATATTTTTCACCATTAATTGAATAGGTCAAAAGAATTCCTAGTTCGTCGCCTAGAGCTGCTTTAAACTTGTCACAGGCCATGACTACTTGCAGAGTCACCTGTATAGAATAGGACTGGCTGCTACAATTAAATATAACAATAATAATATTAATAGTAATAAACGATCTGAATCATGGGACTCCCTTTTTAGGGAGCAGCAGTCTTCCTGACCCAGGGACAGGAAGGGATAGTCTCGGGGGAACAGGAAAAAGGGAGAAAAATATGAATACAGACTTCCCAACTTAAACGATCTTCCCCTTTTCGCGATGGAAAAATATTTTAATATATTCTTTCTCACCACCTCTTGATTTCTTTTTTCCGCTGGCACCACACTGGAATCGCAATGCTGGGGAATATTTTTGTTTGGTTCTTTTTCTATCATATTCTTCTTTTTTTTGTGTCCAAGAGTTGAGGCACACACGGGTTGAATTCAAAGTCGGGAGGGTCGAACTAATCTTTTATTCAAAAACTCAAAAAGATCTCTGGATGGTTTTTTTTTTCTTCCCCCTTTTGACTTCATTTTCTGCGTCATCGGTTTGCTGAATGATGTAACACACTCATTGGCACAGGTCAGAAGAAACTGTATTTTCCTTCGTCTGATGAAAAAGCTGTTTTCTCCCCAACTTTTCCAATTCTTATTTGTATTACTTCTGTACAAAAAATTTTTTGACTTGCATCCGATGCTTTTCTGTGCAGTTAATAAATATCGTAAATCTAAATCTACGCTACAGCACGTATCATGCTCCCCGGTATTACCACATCACAATTTGTCCTGTTAAGGATCTGCTAAAAATTCAAATGTATAGTTTGGAAAAAAAGCACATGGTCTTTAATCATTAATACGTTGTCGCAAATAACCACTATTAGTTTGGTGAGCAGATTGGTTATTTATTATTCCAGATACCAAGATGTACTTAGAAGTGTAAAAAAAAAAAAAATAGAAATGAAAAAATTTAAAAAAAAAAAAATAATAAATTATTTAAATAATAATAATAAATAATAAATTATTTAAATATATTGATGAACATATTGTAAACCTTTTTACACTCATGTCCTTAAATTTAAGATAATTTAGAATCACACAGAAATTGAACTCTAAAATAAAAATTTTCACCTGTAAAATTATCACACACATCTTGAAGAAGAACATGTAAATTACAGGAAACCACCAGATGGCGCGGATAGTACGTCACAATGACGAGAGTGTAAGAGAGGGGTATATAAGGAATGGTGGCAAAGAAGTAAAATTGTTCACAAGCACTTTAAAAGACTTTCAGTGCAATAACCAAATAGTTATGGCACAACGGAAGCATTTGGATGATTTTTTACGTGGTAGAATTATCGGACGACTGGAATGTGGACGTACCTAGCTGGAAGTATCCGTGGAACTTGAATCGCCCAGAGTGTCATCTCCAGGCTGTGGCAACGATTCCAAGATGATGGTAATGTGAGTAGAGGTTACAGCACAGGTCGCCCCCGAGTTACAACGCCGAATGGGGGGACCGGTAATTAGCAGTTACTGCCAAAAGAAACAGAGGGATTACAGCATCAGACCTGTCTCGTCAGCTCTCTTCAGCTGCCGGTACAACAGTTTCAAGGCAGACCGTGTACAGACGCTTAGGGCGCATTGGTCTATATGCTCGTAGGCCTGTCAGATGTGTTTCACTTACCGCAAACTCACTGTCGCCTGCGATTAACCTGGAGTAGAGAGCATGCATTGTGGACACAGCAACAGTGGTCTTGCGCGATGTTTTCCGACGAGTCCAGGTTTAGTTTGCAGTCTGATTCTCGCCGGACTTTCATATGGAGAGCGCCAGGTACTCGTTACCACCAAGAGAACAACATTGAACGACACCGTTACGGTGGTGCAGGATGGCTCATTTGGGGAGGAATTATTCTTGGTTCCAGAACTGACCTGCATGTTCAGAGTGCAACGATGACAGGCCACATCTATCGGGATGTCATTATGGAACAACATGTACGTTTGTTTCGGGGCGCCATGGGTGCTGAATTTCTGTTTATGGATGACAACGCCCGTCCTCACCGTGAATACACTGTAGACGAATGCCTTCAATTGGAGGATATCACCCGTATGGATTGGCCAGCATACTCACTTGAACAATAGAGCATCACCGGACTTGAATCCAATAGAGCATGTGTGGGATATGCTTGGCCGACGAATTGCAGCCCGTCAACCCCTTCCCACCTGTCAACCGGAACTTCGGAGGGCATTGCTTGATGAGTGGTGTAATATTCCCCACTATCAGATTGATAATTTGATACTCAGCATGCCTAGGCGTTGTAAGAACTGTATTGCATAGTCCGGGAGACATACTCCATATTGACCATCATACTAACCATGTTATACTGTTTTTCGTAAATAGGTTCTTTTTTGAAATTTGCTCCAGGGAGTAAAAATCGCAATTTTTATTAATTATGTCAAACATATAGCATCTTTTTTTTGCTCTTTACCTTTTGTTTAATAAATAGAGTTTACAAATAAGTCAAATTTGTTTTGCTTCTGTCTCTTTTCTTTGCCTGAACTTCATTATCCTTAATTTATGGACATGGGTGTAAATGGAGGAATAAAAATTTTTTCCCCCATTTTCAGCTTGCTTTAGTATATTCTTGTACTACACACGGTAAAACTCTCTATTTATTTATTGTTCTTGTATACGTTGTCTGCTCATTGTTACAAGCTATTTCTCTGCAACTTTTCCAATTCTTATTTGCATTATCTATCTTTCTTAGTATTCGATTTTTTTCTGTGCAGTTAATAAATATTATAAATCTAAATTTATGTTTTTTTTAATATCAATAAAACATTAGAAATATTAGAAAGTTTGAATATCATATTACAGATTCTCTGGTAATACCCTGGTGTCATGTTAATGAAATGAGAATATTGTTATATTTGAAAAAGTTTAGTGCCCCATCCTTGTTAACCATTACTAAATTTTATGGGTTTAATTGGCCGATTGACTGGCAATGAGATGCTCGTTTCCACAGGTTTCGGGTACAAGTCGTGGCAGTGGCATGTATGTGTGTTAGTGATTCGGAGTCCATTTTACACTATAGGTCCCGCTCTGTTTCGTCCTTGTGTGGATAAGATGACCGTAGAGTGAGGAACCAAACCTCGATTCTTGTAACAGTGCCTACAACAAAGATGCCAGTGGATTGATCATCAACTGTAATGTTCACTAGCGTTTCAGGTTGCCAATGAGACATCAATCGGGCATACACACACATATACACACACACTAATATATATATTATGTACATTTTGACTTTGCAAAGATGAATTTTATTTAAATTTCAATTGAAATACGTGACTTCTTTCTTTTTTACATCTAAAAAGCAACTTCACAAATAATGCGGAAGGTAAAAAAGTATGACCAAAATAATATTTCTTTCCATAGAATCCCAAAATGTAGAATGCAGAATTATTGTCTTTCCTCTGATATATTTACCTATACATCAGACCGAAACCCTTCTCAAAAAGGGGGGAAAAAATGATGAAATTTACTAAGTTGTACACTGGAAGAATAAATTACATTCCCGATAAATAACCAATGATAAGTGTCCGGATCGAAAGACCAGAAGATCCAAAAACATGGCATCATACTTTGTCAAAATTTCTTTTTGGTCCGATAAGCGATCGAAATTTATTTTGGCTTCTCAACTCCGAAAAATCAATTTGCTTCCGGCGTTGGAGATCCAGGCCAGAACTATTATTATCACGGCAAACAAAAGTCGAGTTTCTTAGCTCACCCCTTTTCAACTGTTATAAATTGAGCAAGTCTCTCCAATGCCAGAGATAGAGAGATAGAAGAAGAAATAACAATAGTAATAATAATAGTAATAAAAGATCTGAATCCGGGGACTCCTTTTTAGGGGCAGCAGTCTTCCTGAACCACGCAGTTTAGGGGGAACAGGAAAACGGGAGAAAAATATGAGCACAGACTTCCCAACTTAAAGCGATCTTCCCCTTTTTCGCGATGGAAAATATTTTAATATATTCTTTTCTCACCACCTCTTGATTTCTTTTTTCCACTGGCACCACACTGGAATCGCAATGCTGGGGAATATTTTTGTTTGGTTCTTTTTCCATCATATTCTTCTTATTTTGTGTGGAAGTGTTGAGGTATACAGGGGTTGAATTCAATGTCGGGAGGGTCGAACTAATCTTTTATTCAAAAAACCAAAAAGATCTCTGGATGTTTTTTTTTTTTTCTTCCTCATTTGGCTTTTTTTTTCTGTGCCATCGTTTTGCTGAATGATGTAACGCACTCGTCGACACAGGTCAGAATAAATCGTATTTTCTTCGGCTGATGAAAAGCTGTTTTCTCCCAACTTTTTCATTCTTATTTGTATTATCTGTGTACAAAACCTTTTTTTAACTGGAATCCTGGGATCTGCAAAAATTCTCATGTATAGTTTGAAAAAAATACACATATTCTTTTTAGCCATTAATAAATTGTACTTAATGCAAATAACCACTATTAGTTTGATGACATGATTAGTTATTCTGTTTTTCAGATGACAAGATCCATATCGAAGTAATTAAAAAAATAGGAATAAAAAGTTTAAAAAAAAAATAAATAATAGTATTAATAAGTTATTTAATTTGATTGATTAACATATTGTTAATCTAGTTAAACTCGTTATATACGTTTTTATTCCACCATTTTCAGATCGCTTTTTGTGTATTCTTCTACTACACACTTTGGTAAATTCTCTAATTATTTATCGTTCTTTTATACTCTGTATGGTCATGGTTAAAAGCTGTTTTCTTTTCAACCATAAAAAATCATAATCGTTTTTTCTCTTTTAAAGCATTTTCAATTTTTTTTTTTTTTGTATTATCTATATACAAAAACAACTTTTTGACTTTCATCCCATGTTTTCCTGTGCAGTTAATAAATATTATTAAACCTAAAATGTATCCTTCAGAAATTTGGTTATCATGTTACAATTTCTGTGGTGATACCCCAACATAATTTGTCCTGTTAATGATCCGAAAATGTTATCATATTTGAAAAACATAGTGTCCCCTCCTTGTTAACCATTACTAAATTTAATGGGTTTAAATGGGCGAAAGACTATCGCTGAGGCATTCGTTTCCACAGGGTTCTGGTTCAAGTCCCGGCGGTGTCATGTATGCGTGTTAGTGGTTCGGAGTCCATTTTCAATTGTAGGTTCCTGTCAGTTTAGCTTTTCTGAGGAAATGATGATTGTAGAGCGACAAACCAAACCAAACCTTGATTCTTCTAACAGTATCTACAACAAAGATGCCAGCGGAGTGAACCTACGTCTTAATGCTCACTAGCGGATTTGAGGTGTACAGGGGTTGAATTCAAAGTCGGGAGGGGTCGAAGTAATCTTTTTATTCCAAAACTCAAAAAAGATCTCAGGATGTTTTTTTTTTCCCCTTTTTTGGCTTCTTTTTCTGTGTTATCGGTTTGCTGAATGATGTAACGCACTCGTCGACACAGGTAAGAAGAAACCGTATTTTCCTACGTCAGATGAAAAGCTGTTTTCTACCCAATTTTTTCAATTCTCATTTGTATTATCTATGTACAAAACAATTTTTTGACTTTCATCCTATGCTTTTCTCTACAGTTAATAAATATTTTAAACCTAAATTTATACTTCAGAAATTTGGGTAGTGTGTCACAATGTTCTCTGCTACTTCATGATAATTTGTCATGCTAAGGATCTGTGAAAGTTGTCAAGTACAGTTTGAAAAAGCACATCTTTGTTCACCATTAATAGATTTTACTTAACGTGAATAACCAATGGTTTCTTTGGATGGCATGATTTGGCATGATTTTATTGTTTTTCAAACTCTATTTTTGATGAGAAATTTTAATTTAATCCGTTTTCTAGAGGCCAATGTGTATATCCTAGTAATTAAAAAAATAGGAAAAAAAAAAATGAGTTATTTAAATTGCTTGCTGTATATATTATTAGGTTTCGGTTTCGAGTCCTTGGATGTTTGTAGTGGTTCGAATCCAATTTAAACCGTACGTCTCGATCTCTTGAATATGACTGTTAAGCATAGGGCTGACAACTCTACCAGTAAAAAGGATAACATCTCTCCTGTCTCGAAATCCGCCACCAGCAACTATTATGTTTTGGCAAACCTTTTGAAAACCAATCATTTAATGACGAGTGGAAAATCACAGTAAATACACACACATCTTGCCGTTTGCTTGGATGTTTGTTAGCGGTGCTGATTCCATGTTAAACTTAGGTCCTGGTGTAATTAGCTTATAGTGTGCGCAAAATAACCGCAGAGCGACAAACGAATCGAATCTTTGCTAAGAATGAATTGTCAAAACTCCCTTTGTGAAAGAAAGCTACAAATATATATATATATATATATATATATATTAGGTACATTTTGACTTTGCAAAAGATGAATTTTTACTTAACTTTCAAATGAAATACGTGGCTTCTTTCTTTTTATATCCCAACAGCAATTTCACAAATAATACGGAAGGAAAAACAGTATGACCCAAATAATATTTCTTTCCATTGCAACCCAAAATGTAGAAAACAGAATACATCTCTTTCCCCCTGATATGATCTCTGATATATTTACCTATACATCACACCAAAACCCTTCGCTAAAGGAAAAAAAAAATAATAAAAGTTACTAAGTGGTACCCTGGAAGAATAAATTACGTTCCCTATATATAACCGATGATACGTGTCGGGATCGAAAAAAAATCCAAAACCATGGCACCATACTTTGTCCAAATTCCCCCCCCTTCTTTTTTTCTTTTTGGTCCGATAAGCGATCAAAATTTATTTCGGCTTATCAACTCTAAAAAATCAATTTAGATTCCGGCGTTGAAGATTCAGGCCAGAACTATTAATATCACGACAAACAATAGTCGAGTTTCTTAGCTATCCCCCTTTTCGACTGTTATAAATTGAACCAGTCACCCAAATACCAGAGAGAGAGAGAAATAACAATAGTAATAGTAATAGTAATAAACGATCTGAATCCTGGGACCCCTATTTAGGGGGCAGCAAGTCTTCTTGGCCCACGCAGTCTCGGGCGAAAAGGAAAACGGGAGAAAAATATGAACTCAGACTTCCCACCTTAAACGATCTTCCCTTTTCGTGATAGAAAAATATTTTAATATATTCTTTTCTCACCACCTCTTGATTTCTTTTTCCACTGGTACCACTGGAACTGCAATGCTGGGAAATATTTTTGTTTGGGTTTTTTTTTTTTTCAATCGTATTCTTTCTTTTTTTTTTGTGCAAGAGTTGAGGCATGCAGGGGTTCAATTCAAAGTCGGGAGTGTCGAACTAATCTTTTATTCAAAAACTGAAAAATATCTCTGAAATTTTTTTTCTTCCCGTTTTGGCTTTTTTTTCTGTGTCGTCGGTTTGCTAAATGATGTAACGCACTCCTCGGCACAGGTCAGAAAAACCGTATTTTCTTCGTGTGATGAAAAGCTGTTTTATCCCCAACTTTTTCAATTCTTATTTATATTATCTATGTACAAAATAATATTTTGATTTTCATCCTATGCTTTTCTGTACAATTAATAAATATTGTAATCCTAAATTTATGTATTAGAAATTTGAATAGAATATTAAAATGTTCTCCTGCTACTCCACCATAATTTGTCCTATTAAGTATCTGCTAATGTTGTCAAGTATAGCTTGAAAACACATAACCAATAGCTTGAAAACACACATCCAAGTCCATAACCAATATTTTCTTTGGTAACGTGATATAGCGTCATTTTATTGTTTCTCAAATTATATTTTTATGTGAAAAATTAATTTATTCAGTTTGCCAGATGTCAAGATGTATATACAAGTAATTAAGAAATAAAAAAAAAAAATAAAAAGTTTATTAAATTGCTTGCAGCACATAAACTCATGATATATTTTAACCTACCATTTTCATATTGTTTTATATATTTTTGTACTACATACTCTGATAAAATCAATATTTATTTTTATTTATCTTTTATATGTTGTTTGGTCATAGTTAGTAATTATTTTCTTCCAATATTGAAATACTACTTATTTGGAGGAATGATGGTCAATTGCTTAGAGCTTGGGATTCAGGTTCGAATACAGGCGGGGGCATGGATGTTAGTTAGGGTTCGGAGTCAAATATAAACTGTAAGTTAGTCCTTGTGTGCACAAGGTGACCGCAGTGCAATTAACCAAACCCAGCCTATATTATTGTAACAGTGTCAACGACAAAAATAGCAGCGGATTGAACCTCAGCTATCATGATCAAAAGCGGTTCAAATCTAATACAGAGCGACCTGTCCGGTATATACCGCCACACAAACACATATATGGATGTATACACAGTCATATATATATATATATTACGTACATTTTGATTTTGCAGAAGAAGAATTTTATTTAAATTTCAATTGAAAAACATTCTTTTTTTTTTTTTAATTTAACAAAATTTCTTTTTTTTTTTTATATCCTAAAAGCAATTTCTCAAATAATACGGAACGTAAAAGTATGACCCGAATAATATTTCTTTCCATCAAATCCGAAAATGTAGAATGCAGAATACATGTCTTTCCCCCAGATATGATCTCTGATCTATTTACCTATACATCAGACCGAAACCCTTCTCAAAAAAGCAAAAAAAAAATAATAATAATGAAAGTTATTAAGTTGTGCGCTTTAAGAATAAATTACATTCCCGATAAATAACCGATGGTAAGCGCCGGGAACGAAAAAGATCCAAAACCATGGCACCTATACTTTGTCCAAATTTCCTTCCCCTTTTTTTTTTCTTTTGGTCCGATAAGCGATCGAAATTTATTTTGGCTTCTCAAACTCCAAAAAATCAATTTGCTTCCGGCGTTGAAGATCCAGGCCAGAACTATTATTATCACGGCAAACAAAAGTTGAGTTTCTTAGCTTCCCCCATTTCGACTGTTATAAATTGAACAAGTCCCCGGTCTCCTATGACTGTAAGAGCGTCACGGAGCCAAAGTCAGACTTCTACCTGCGGGTGCTCCATCACAACAGAAGCTGTTCCCTTCCCCTTCAATCATGAGTACGTATGGGCTCGTGAGCCTGGCCAGCCAAGTGGGATAAGAAACAACAAACACAAGTCCCCCAAATGCCACAGAGACAGAGAAATAACAGTAGTAATAATAATATTAATAAACGATCTGAATCCTGGGACCCCTATTTAAGGGGCAGCAGTCTTCTGACCACGCAGTCTCGGGGAACAGGCAAACGGGAGAAAAATATGAACACAGACTTCCCAACTTAAACGATCTTTCCCTTTTCGCGATGGAAAAAATATTTTAATATATTCTTTTCTCACCACCTCTTGATTTCTTTTTCTCCTCTGGTACCACTGGAATTGCAATGCTGGGGAATATTTTTGTTTGGTTCTTTTTCCATCATATTCTTCTTTTTTTTTTTTTTTTTTTTTGTTTGCAAGAGTTGAGATGTACAGGGGTTGAATTCAAAGTCGGGAGGGTCAAACTAATCTTTTTTATTCAAAAACTCAAAAGATCTCTGGATGGTTTTTTTCCTTCTCTTTTGGCTTCTTTTCTGTGTCATCGGTTGGGTGAATGATATAACGCACTCGTCGACACAGGTCAGAAAAAAACCGTATTTTCGTTCGTCTGATGAAAAGATGTTTTCTCGCAAACTTTTTCAATTCTTATTTGTATTATAGTTATGTACAAAACAATTTTTTTGGCTTTCATCCTATGCTGCTCGGTACAGTTAATAAACATCGTAAACCTAAATTTATGCTACAGCATGCATCATGCACTTCGGTATTACCCCTCCATAATTTGTCCTGTTAAGAATCTGCATAAATTATCTTGTATAGTTTGAAAAAAATGCACATGGTCTTTAAACATTTATAAATTGTTTTTAACCACTATTACTTTGGTGACATAGGGCCTGAATGGCCGAGTAGCTAGCGCTCTGGCGCTCGATACCACAGGTTTCGGGTCGGAGTTCCGGCGGTGCCGTGGATGTTTGTAGTGGTTCATAATCGACTTTAAACTGTATGTCCCGGTCCTAATAGGATCGTAGAGCGTTGCGGGGGCATTGTTACTTCACGTCCATAGCTTCAAGTTATATGCGTCCCCTGAGTAATGCAAAGTGAGTAATGTCTGTGTAACCTTAAGGCATCCAAGACCACGCCATCTATGTGTTTGCCAGCTGCATTAGAAAAAAAAAAAAACACTTTGGTGACATGATTAGTCATTCCATTTTTTCCATATGTCAAGATGTTAATCGAAGTAATTAACAAAAATAGGAATAAAAAGTAGAAAAAAAATTGATAAATTAAATAAAAAAAAATTTATTTAAATTGATTACTACACATATTGTTAATCTTTTTAAACTCTTGATATATACTTTTTATGCCACCATTTTCAGATTGTTTTAGTATATTCCTTTACTACACACTTTGGTAATTTCTCTATTTATTTATGGTAATTTCTCTACTTTTTATATGTTGTCTGGTCATGGTTAAAAGTTGTTTTTCTGCAACTTTTTTTCAATTCTTATTTGCGTTATCTATGTGCAAAACTAATTTTTGACTTGCATCCTATCCTTTTCTAAGCAGTTAAAAGATAATATAAAACTTCAAAATATAATGCTTCAGAAATATGAATATCTTGTTACAGGTTCTATGGAAATAAATACCCCACCATAATTTGTCATGTTAATGATCTGAGAATATTGTCATATTTGAAAAGGCTGGTGTCCCATACTTTTTACCATTAACAAATTTTATGGGTTTAAATGGCGGAATGACTGGCGCTCAGGTTTCGGGTTCGAGCCCCGGCGGTGTCATGTTTGAATATAGTGGTTCGGAATCCTCTTTAAACTATAGGTCACGACATATTCAGCCTTTGTGTCGCACAAGATGACCGTAGAGCGACAAACCAAACCAAACCTCGGAAACAGTGTCTACAACAAAGATGCCAGCGGATTTATCCTCAGCCCTAATGTTCACTAGCAGTTCAAGTTGCCACTGAACCTCAAGTGTGTTTGTATACCTTAGTTGCCACACGGGTACACAGACACACACACACGTACATAATATATATATATATATGTTATGTACATTTTGACTTTGAAAAAGAGATGAATTTCAATTGAAATATGTGACTTCTTTCTTTTTATATCCAAACAAGCAATTTCTCAAATAATATGGAAGGTAAAAGTACGACCCGAATAATATTTCTTTCCATAGCCTATCAAAATGTAGAATGCAGAATACATCTATTTCCCCTTCATATGATCTCTAATATAATTACCTATACCTATGACCCAAAACCCCTCGCAAAAAAGGAAAAAAAAAACTAATGAACGTTACTAAGTTGTACCCTCGAAGAATAAATTACATTCATGATACATAATCGATGATAAGTGTCGGGATCGTAAAAGATCCAAAACATGGCACCATAATTTGTCCAACATTCCAAACTCCCTTACTATTTTTTTCTTTTTGGTCCGATAAGCGATCGAAATTTATTTTAGCTTCTCAACTCCAAAAATCAATTTGCATCTGGCGCTGAAGATTCAGGCTAGTACTATTATTATCACGGCAAACAAAAGTCGAGTTTCTTAGCTTCCCCCTTTCGACTGTTATAAATTGAACAAGTTCCCCTTCAATCCCAGAGAGAGACAAGAAGAAATAACAATAATAATAGTAATAGTAATAAACGATCTGCATCCTGGGACTCCTTTTTAGGGTCAGCAGTCTTCCTGACCCACGCAGTCTCGGGGGAACAGGAAAACGGGAGAAAAATACGAACACAGACTTCCCAACTTAAATGATCTTCCCCTTTTCGCGATGGAAAAAAGATTTTAATATATTCTTTTCTCACCACCTCTTGATTTCTTTTTTTTTTTCCGCTGGTTCCACTGGAATTGCAATGCTGGGGAATATTTTTGTTTGGTTCTTTTTCTATCATATTCTTCTTTTTTTTGTGTGTGCAAGAGTTGAGGTATGCTGGGGTTGAGTTCAAAGTTGGGAGGGTCGAACTAATCTTTTATTCAAAAACTCTAAAAGATCTCTGGATGGTTTTTTTTTTTCTTCCCCTTTTGGATTTTCTTTCTGTGTCATCGTTTTGCTGAATGATTTAACGCACTCGTCGATACAGGTCAGAAGAAACCGTGCTTTCCTTCGTATGATGAAAAAGCTGTTTTCTCCCCAACTTTTTCAATTCTTATTTGTATTATCTATGTACAAAACAATTTTTTGACTTGCACCCGATGTTTTTCTGTGCAGTTAATAGATATCGTAAATTTATATCTACGCTACAGCACGTATTATGCTCCCCGGTATTACCGCATCATAATTTGTCCTGCTAAGGATCTGCAAAAATTCTCATGTATATTTTGAAAAAAAGGGCATGCATGATCTTTAACCAATAATAAATTGTACTTAACGCAAATAGCCACTGCTAGTTTGGTGACATGATTGGTTATTCAGTTTTCCAGATGCCAAGATGTACATAGAAATAATTAAAAAAAAAAAAAAAGGAATCAAAATTAAAAAAAAAAAAATTATAATAAATTATTTAAATTGATTGCTGCATATATTGTTAATATTTTTAAAATACGGATAAATTTTTTTTACAGCTTTTTCAGATTGCTTTAGTATATTATTGTACTACATACTATGGTAAATTCTCAATTTATTTATTGTTCTTTTATACGTTGTTTGGGCATGGTTAAAAGATGTTCCCCCCCCCTCCCAACTGTTTCAATTCTTATTTGTATTATTGTATTTGGATCTTTATTATCAATAATTATATGAACAAAACAATTTTTCACTTGCATATGATGCTTTTCTGTACAATTAATAAGTATTATAAATCTAAATTTATGCTTCGGAAATTTGAATATCATGTTACATGTTCTTTGATAATACCCCACCATATTTTGCCATGTTAATCTTGTCATATTTAAAAAAGTTACTTGTTTGTTGTATGCTTGTTAACCGTTAATAAATTTTATGTGTTTAAATGACCGAATGACTGGCTCTGAGGCACTAGTTTGCACAGTATCGGGTTCGAGCCCCAACAGTGGCATGTATGTTTGTTAGTAGTGTGGAGTACATTTTAAACGGTAGGTTCCGGTTTGTTTAGCCCTTATGTGCACAAGATGACTGTAGAGCGTTAAACCAAACCAAACTTCGATTCTTCTAACAGTGTCTACAACAAAGATGTCAGTGGATTGAACCTCAGATCTAATGCTCACTAGCAGTTCAATTTTCTACTGAGCCTTCAGTCGCCCATACACGCACATATATATATATGTATATATCTTGCATAGATGTATATACACACACTCTCGTATATATTTTATGTACATTTTGACGTGCAAAAGATGAATTTTATTTAAATTTCAATTGAAATACGGAATTCTTTCTTTCTATATCCAAACAGAAATTTCTCAAATAATACGGAAGGTAAAAAGTATAACCCGAATAATATTTCTTTCCATCGAATCTCCAAAAATGTAAAAATGCAGAATAGATCTCTTTCCCTCTGATATGATATCTGATATATTTACCTATACATCAGACCTGAAACCCTTTGCAAAAGGCAAAAAAAAAATAATGAAAATTACTAAGTTGTACCCTGGAAGAATAAATTACATTCCCGATAAATAATCGATGATAAGTGTCGGGATCGAAAAAAAGATCCAAAACCATAGCACCATACTTTGTCCAAATTTCCCTCCCCCTTTTTTTTTTCTTTTTTCGTCCGATAAGCAATCGAAATTTATTTTGGCTTCTCAACTCCAAAAAATCAATTTGCTTCCGGCGTTGAAGAACCAGGCCAGAACTATTATTATCACGGCAAACAAAAGTCGAGTTTCTTAGCTCCCCCTTCAACTATTATAAATTGAACAAGTCCCCCAATGCCAGAGAGACAGAGAAGAAATGACAATAATAATAGTAATAGTAATAAACGATCTGACTCCTGGGACTGCTTTTAGGGGTCAGCAGTCTTCCTGACCCACGCAGTCTCGAGGGAACAGGAAAACGGGAGAAAAATATGAACACAGACTTCCCAACTTAAACGATCTTCCCTTTTCGCAATGGAAAAATATTTTAATATATTCTTTTCTCACCATCTCTTGATTTCTTTTTCCACTGGTACCACTGGAATTGCAATGCCGGGGAATATTTTTGTTTGGTTCTTTTTCAATCAGTATTCTTCTTTTTTTTTTTTTTTTTTTTTGCAAATGTTGAGTGTTTGAATTCAAAGTCGGGAGGGTCGATCTAATATTTTATTCAAAAACTCAAAACGATCTCTGGATGGTTTTTTTTTTCTTCCCCTTTTGGCTTCTTTTTCTTTGTCATCGGTTTGCTGAAATGTAACGCACTCTTCGACACAGGTCAGAAAAAACCGTATTTTCCTTCGTCTGATAAAAAGCTGTTTTCTCCCCAATTTTTTCAATTCTTGTTTACATTATGTAATGGACAAAGCTTTTTGTTGACTTGCATACAATACATTTCTGTGCAGTTAATAAATATCGTAAACCTAAATTTATGCTACAGCATGTATCATGCTCTCCGGTATTACTCCACCATAATTTATTCTGTTAAGGGTCTACAAATATTCTCATGCATAGTTTAAAAAAGACATATCATGCACGTATAATGCTCTCCGATATTACCACACTGTAATTTGTCCTTTTAAGTATCCGCAAAAATTTTCATATATAATTTAAAATAAAGCACATCGTCTTAAACTATTAATACATTGTAATTAACACAATCAACCTCTATAAGTTTAGTGACATGATTTTGTTTTATTGTTTTTCGAATTCTATTTTTGGTGGCAAAAATAAATTTATTCAGGTGCCAAATAATATCCAAGTAATTAAAAAAAATAGAAATAAAAATTTAAAAAAATAAGTTATTTAAATAGATTGCTGCACAGCAATTTATTTTCTATTGTTCAACAGCGGTTGAAGCTGCAATTGAACCAGTAGTCGGGCACATTCACACATACACTTATGTATATTATGTACATTTAGATTTTGCAAAACATGAACTTTAATAAATTTCAATTGAAATACGTGACTTCTTTTCTTTTATAACCAAAAAAAAGCAATTTCTCAAATAATACGAAAGGTAAAAATGTATGACCCGAATAATATTTCTTTTCATCGCATCTCAAAAATAGAATGCAGAATACATCTCTGCCCCTGATGTGATCTCTGATATACTTACCTATATATCAGAGCAAAACCTTTCGCAAAAAAAAAAAAAAAAATAATGAAAGTTACTAAGTTTTACACTGAAAGAATAAATTACATTCCCGATAAATAACCGATGATAAGTGTCGGGATCGAAAAAGATCCAAAACCATGCCACCATACTTTGTCCAAATTTCAACTCCATCCATTTTTTTCTTTTGCTCCGATAAGCAATCGAAATTTATTTTGGCTTCTCAACTCCAAAAATCAATTTCCTTCCGGCGTTGAAGATCCAGGCCAGAACTATTATTATCACGGCAAACAAAAGTCGAGTTTCTTAGCTCCCCCTTTCAACTATTATAAATTGAACAAGTCCCCCCAATGCCAGAGAGACAGAGAAGAAATAACAATAATAATAGTAATAGTAATAAACGATCTGAATCCTGGGACTCCTTTTTTAGGGGGCAGCAGTCTTCCTGACCCACGCAGTCTCGGGGGAACAGGAAAACGGGAGAAAAATATGAACACAGACTTCCCAACTTAAACGATCTTTCCCTTTTCGCGATGGAAAAATATTTTAATATATTCTTTTCTCACCACCTCTTGATTTCTTTTTTCCGCTGGTGCCACTGGCATTATAATGCCGGGGAATATTTTTGTTTGTTTCTTTTTTTTCCATCATATTGTTCTTTTTTTTTTTTTGTGCACGAGTTGAGGTATACAGAGGTTGAATTCAAAGTCGGGAGGGTAGAACTAATCTTTTATTCAAAAACTCAAAAAGATCTCTGGATGGTTTTTTCGTTCTTACCCTTTTGGCTTCTTTTTCTGTGTCATCGGTTTGCTGAACGATGTAACGTACTCGTCGACACAGGTCAGAAGAAACCGTATGATGAAAAAGCTGTTTTCCCTCCCAACTTTTTCAATTCTTATTTTTATTATCTATGTGCAAAACAATTTTTAGATTTCCATCCTATGCTTTTCTACGCAGTTAATAAATATTATAATCATCAATTTATGCTTCAGAAGTTTGGATGGCATGTTTCATGCTCTCTGTTATTACCATTTCCTAATTTGCCCTGTAAAGCATTTGCAAATGTTGACAAGTGTAGTTTGAAAAACGCACTGTGTCCTTAATCAATATTAGCTTTGGTGACATGATTTGGAATAATTTTATTGTTTTTAAAACTCTATTTTTGGAGAGAAAAATTAATTCAGTTTGCCAGTTGGCAAGATGTATATCCAAGTAATTAAAAATAGAAAGAAAAAGTGAAGGAAAAATAAGTTAATTGAATTGATCGTTGCTCACATTGTTAAGCTTTTTAAACTTGTGATATACTTTTTTTATACGATTTCTTGTACTACGCACTTTGGAAATTCTCAATTTATTTATTTATTTTTTATTTATTGTTCGTTTATACGTTGTCTGGTTATGGTTAAAAGAGGTTTTTTTCTCCAACTTTTTCAATTCTTATTTGTATTATCTAAAACACAAAACAATTTTTTGACATGCATCCTATGCTTTTCTGCGAAGTCAATAAATATCGTAAACATAAATTTATGCTACAGCATGTATCATGCTCTCCGGTATTACCCCACTTTAATTTGTCCAGTTAAGGATCTGCAAAAATTATCAAGTACAGTTTGAAAAAAAGCAGATGGTCTTTAACCGTCAATAAATTGCACTTAACACAAATAACCACTATATGTTTAGTGACAAGATTTGGCTTTATTGTTTTGGAAACTTTTGTTTTTCGGTGGTAAAAATTAATTTACTCAGATGCCAAATAATATCCAAGTAATTAAAAAATTAGAACTAAAAATTAAAAAAAATATATTTAAATTGATTGATGCGCGGCAAATTATTTGCTATTGCTCACTAGCGATTCAAGCAGTCACTAAGCCACCAGTCGGGCACACACACACACACACACACACACACATATATATATATATGTGTATATTATATACATTTTGATTTCGCAAAAGACAAATTTATTTAAATTTCAATTGAAATACGTGATTTATTTCTTTTTATATCTCAAAAGCAATTTCTCAAATAATACCGAAGGTAAAAAAGGTATGACCCAAATAATATTTCTTCCCATCGAATCTCCCAATGTAGAATGCAGAATACTTATATGTCCCTCTGATATGATATCTGATATATTTACCTATACATCAGACCGAAACCCTTTGCAAAAAGGAAAAAAATAATGAAAATTACTAAGTTGTACCCTGGAAGAATAAATTACATTCCCGATAAATAACCGAAGATAAGTGTCCGGATAGAAAAAAGATCCAAAACCATGGCAATATACTTTGTCCAAATTTCCCCTCTCCCCCTTTTTTTTTTCATTTTTGGTCCGATAAGCCATCGAAATTTATTTTGGCTTCTCAACTCCAAAAATCAATTTGCTTCCCGCGTTGAATTTTCAGGCCCGTACTATTATTATCACGGCACAAAAAGTCGAGTTTCTCAGCTCCCCCTTTTTGGACTGTTATAAATTGAACAAGTCCTCCCTACCCCTCCCCCAATGTCAAAGAGATAGAAGTAGAAATAACAATAATAATAGTAATAGTAATATACGATCTGAATCCTGGGACTCCTTTTAGGGGGCATCAAGTCTTCCTGACCCACACAGTCGCGGGGAACAGGAAAAGGGAGAAAAATATCAACACAGACTTCCCATCTTAAACGATCTTTCCCTTTTCGCGATGGAAAAATATTTTAATATATTTTCTCACCACCTCTTGTTTTCTTTTTTTCCGCTGGCACTACTGGAATTGCAATGCCGGGGAATATTTTTATTTGGTTCCTTTTTTTCATCATATTCTTTTTTTGTGTGCAAGAGTTGAGGTATACAGGGGTTGAATTTAAAGTCGGGAGGGTCGAACTAATCTTTTATTCAAAAACTCAAAAAGATCTCTGGACGTTTTTTCTTCCCCTTTTGGCTTCTTTGTCTGTGTCATCGGTTTGCTGAATGATGTAACGAACTCGTCGACACAGGTCAGAAGAAAATATATTTTCCTTCGTCTGATGAAAAGCTGTTTTCTCACCAACTTTTTAAATTCTTATTTGTAGTATAGTTATGCACAAAACTTTCATCATATGCTTTTCTGTGCAGTTAATAAACATAAACCAAAATTTATGCGTTAGAAGTTCGGATAGCATGTTTCATGTTCTCCGTTTTTTAGCCCACCCTAATTTATCCTGTTAAGGTCTGCTAATGTTGTCAAGTATACTTAGTTTGAAAAAGCGTCAGGACCCATAACTAATATTAGCTATGGTAACATGATTTGGTATCATTTTATTGTTTCCTAAAATATATTTTTGTGGGAAAAATTAGTTTATTCAATTTGAAAGACGCCAAGATGTACAGTTAAATACAACATAGAAAAGTATAAGGAAAAAGGATATAAAATTGTTTGCAGCACATATTTTTAAGTTTATTAAACTCATGATATATTTTTAACCCACCATTTTCATATTGTTTTATGTATTTTTGTACTAAATATTTTGATAAAATCCCTATTTATTCATTTATTTATATCTTATGCATTATTTGTCATGGTTACTAATATTAATTTATTCCAATATTGTATTAATAACTCTTTGGCGGCTCGATAGTCAATTACTTAGAGCTCTGGTCTCAGGTTCGAATACAGGTGGTGGTGGTGTGCAAAAATGATCATAGTGTGACAAACCAACCCAAGCCTAGATTCATGTAACGGTGTCACCAACAAAGATACCAGCGGATTGAACGTCAGCTATCATGATCAAAAGCAGTTCAAGTCGCCACTGAGCGATTAGTCGGGCATATACAACCACACACACACACATATATATAGATGCATACACAATCTTTTTTTTTTTTATTTACATTTTATATACATTTTGGCTTAGCATAAGGTGAATTTTATTTAAATTCCAATTGAAATGCGTGACTTCTTTCTTTTATATCCCAAAATCAATTTCTCAAATAATACGGAAGGTAAAAGTTATGAACCAGAATAATATTTCTTCCCATCGAATCTCAAAATGTAGAATGCAGAATACATCTCTTTCCCTTGATATGATCTTGATATGAAAAAAAATATTGAAAGTTACTAAGATGTATCCTAGAATGATTGTATTCTAAGATGTATTTACATTCCCGATAAATAACCGATGATAAGTGCCGGGATCGAAAAAGATCCAAATCCATGGCCCCATACTTTGTCCAAAATTCCCTCCCCCCTTTTTTTTTTTTTTTTTGTCCGATAAGCGATAGAAATTTATTTTGGCTTCTCAACTCCAAAAATCAATTTGCTTCCAGCGTTGAAAATCCAGGCCAGAACTATTATTACACGGCAAACAAAAGTCGAGTTTCTTAGCTCCCCCTTTTCGACTGTTATAAATTAAACAAGTCCCCCCAATGCCAGAGAGAGAGAGGAAGAAATAACAATAATAATAGTAATAGTAATAAACGATCTGAATCCTGGGACTCCCTTTTTAGGGGGTCAGCAGACTTCCTAACCCACGCAGTCTCAGGGGAACAGGAAAACGGGAGAAAAATATGAACACAGACTTCCCAACTTAAACGATCTTCCCCTTTTCGCGATGGAAAAATATTTTAATATATTCTTTTCTCACCACCTCTTGATTTCTTTTTCCGCTGGTACCACTGGAATTCACTGGAATAGCAATGCTGGGAGATATTTTTGTTTGTTTCCTTTTCCATCATATTCTTCTTTTTTTTTTTTTTTTTTTTTTTTTTTTTTTTTTTTGTTGTTGTAGTGCAAGAGTTGAGGTATACAGGGGTTGAATTTAAAGTCGGAGGGTCGAACTAATCTTTTATTCAAAAACTCAAAAACCTCCAGATGTTTTTTTTCTTCCCTTTTTTGGCTTCTTTTTCTGTGTCATCGGTTTGCTGAATGATGTAACGCACTCTTCGACACATGTCACAAGAAACCGTATTTTCCGTTGTCTGATGAAAAAGCTGTTTTCTCCCCAACTTTTTCCAATTCTTATTTGTATTTTCTATGTACAAAACAATTTTTGTGTTGCATTTTGACTTTTCTGTACCGTTAATAGATATTATAATCCTAAATTTGTGCTTCAGATATTTGGATATCATGTTCCATGTTCTCCGTTATTACCCCATCCTAATTTTGTCTTGTTATGCATCTCTACAAAAGTGGTCAGGTACGTTTGAAAAACAGGCACTAGGTCCAAAGCGAACATTAGCTTTGTTGACATGATTTAGTGTCATTTTATTGTTCTTTATATTCAATTTTTCTTGGGAAAAAGGAATTAATTCAGTTTGAAGATGCCAAATTGTATATTAATGTAATTACAAAACAGAAAATAAAAAGTACAAAAAATATATGTTTTTTTAAATTGATTGCTGAACATATTGTTAACGTTAACGCTTGTTTAACTCGTGATATACTTTTTTTATGCTATTTCTTGTTCACTTTGGTAAATTCTCTATATATTTATTGTTCTTTTATAAGTTGTCTGGTCATGGTTAAAAGCTGATTCTCTCCAACTTTTTCAATTCTTATTTGTATTACCTACGTATGTACAAAACAATTTTTGACTTGAACCGATTCTTTTCTGTGCAGTTAATTAATATTGTATCCCTAGATTTATGCTTCAGAAGTTTGATAGCATGTTTCATGTTCTCCGTTATTACCCCACCCTAATGTATCATGTTTGGGTTTGCTAATGTTGTCAAGTATACTTAGTTTGAAAAAGGTTCAGGGTCCATAAATAATATTAGCTATGTTGACATGATTTGGTATCATTTTATTGTTTGGCAAACTCAATTTTTGTGGTAAAATTGATGTAATCATTTTGCCTGATACCAAGTTGTGTATACCTAAATAAATGCTTTAGATGTTTGGATAGCATGTTTTATTTTCTCCGTTATTATCCTATCCTAATTTGTCCTGTTAAGGATCTGAGAATGCTGTGAAGTACAGTTTGAAAAAAAAGACACAGGTCCCTATCTCTGTTTACCATTAATAAATTTACTTCATGCTTCATGCTAGCTACTTTTACTTAAGTAGAGTAAAAGTAGTAGTTCACTTTTACTCTACCTAGAGAAGAGTATCTAGAACGGATAAGAAAGCAAAAGAAATTTCTTTTGCTTTCTCATGCGGATACCAGGATACTCTAGCTACTTTTTTATTTATTTATATGAATGCTGTGCTTATTTAATTATTTTTCTTGACTGTCTTCCAAGTTCTTTAAGTTTGCCATATATTGTTTATTTTTTTGTTTTGTTTCTGCAACTCTAGTTATATAAGTTTTGAATATTTTAATGTATTTTCTTTCCTTTTCAGCCAGTGAGTTTAATCTCCAGTTTGTACTTTACTGCAAATAGTTTTTCGATATTACTTTTGAGAAATGCGTAATACTATTTTTCTTTTTAAGTAATACTAATTCCGCATTTGTTGTTTAGTTTGGTTTGATAATCTTAGTTCGTATTGGAAAATAAAGTTTTTAATTGGGAAATAAAGGAACTTGGAAAATAAAGTGTAATGGATTTAAATTTGCTGAAAAAAAATTATTAATTTTCGTTTAAAATATTTATTGCATTCACAATTTGTTTTGTGGATTAATATATGATAAATATATTTGAAAGCATCAGAAATCCTAAATTTTTAATAACACGTTGTTGTCAGAAAATAGTCGAAAGTAATTGCACCAAAAATGAGACTCCTAAATGAAATCCATGCATAAATAATATGTTTTGAATTCTTTTCTGAGAATAGATTAAGATAGAGCATCCTTTATCTTGATTACGAAATAAATGTAGACTTCTTATCTGCACTTAACCAGAGTTGGAACACAATACCTGAATGTCCTCTAGAGATATTAGCTCACTAATCTCCATTTTGCTTTTCGTAAGGCAATATCTAAAGCACCCATTAGGCTTCTTGTTTCACTATTTACACAGTGGTATTCCATAATTTATTAGTAATCATTGATATAAAATATACTATCTAGAATAGAAACACACAGATAATTAAGCAATAAAAATGGGCATCTGAGATATAAGCTAATTAAAAAAGATCAGATCCAAAACTTAGGAATTAGAGTAATGTTATTATAGTTTTTGAAAATGTAGATATCTTTAAATTAAAACTCCTCTCACTATTACTACCAAATGTTTTTATATAATAATGTTGTTATAGGATTTCTAAAAAGATGCATTTTTTTAAATACTCCATGAAATATTTTACAGTTATTTTTTAAAATTTGAAAACAATTTTAATGAATTGAGGTACAGTGATAGCCTTTTGATGGGTCTTCTATTAGACGTACGAAATACAGCTGCTTTTCATTTGAGTAAAACAACACAGCCAAAACTTTACAATATGAAAAAAAAAATATTTGAAAAGCATATGATAGTGGAGGGAGGAATGTGCAAAATCCACCATTAGTAAATCAAAAAAAAAAAATAAACCCTGCACATAAAAACTTGGCTTAATGATAAATTTTAGGAAAGCCATGGACAATAATGGGTCAGCCTTCAACTACTTATAAAGTATCTTGCAATCATCACAGTTAAATTGAAGCAGATAATTTGTATTGGTCCAGATAACTTTAAATTCTTTGAGACAGTACATTTTGATAGTATGCTCCATCAAGCTGAGAAAGAAGCTTGAATTTCTTAGGAGGTGGGAAGCCTAAGGACTATCAGAAATTAGTTCTGGACATATTGTCTGCATACCAGAAACTTGGTTGTACTATGTCTCTAAAAATGCATTTCCAGCAGTGTAATTTGCCCACAATTTGCCAACTACAATGTAAGCTGACTTCTGTTAAAAACAATGAGTCCATGAAAATGCATAATCCACAATCCAAATGACCCAGTAACACATTGTTTAATATTGGAAAGATTAAGATACAAATTAGTACATTTAATATTGGAAACCTTTACAAACTATTGAATTTGTTTTTAATACTGGAAAGATTAAGTTAGAAGTTATTACATTATTTAATATTGGAAGTATTAAGTTGCAAATTATTACATTATTTAATATTAGAAACATTAAGTTAGAAAATATTACATTATTTAATATTGGAAACATTAAATAAAAATTATTGCATAATTTAATATTGGAAGTATCAAGTTACAAATTATTATACTACTTAATATTGGAAACATTAAGTTACTATATTACAAATTGGAACTAATTTGAAATTGCGAGTTATATTATATATGTTCATCAACCGAAGACAAATAATAAATTGCTACGAGTATTTTAATCTTAGAGAAAAACATTTCTTCGAAAATTTTTTATTCTATTAATCCACAGCATATTTTATTCATGTACTAATTTAATGTAGCACCTTAAAATTAGTAAAATGTATGGAAATCACATCAAATAAAGTCACTTCGTTTTAAAAATTTAGAAAAATATACTACAGCTAATTCAAAGGGATTGCAATGACCAAAAAATAAAAGTAAA
This sequence comes from Caerostris extrusa, assembly GCA_021605095.1. Classification (NCBI taxonomy): domain Eukaryota; kingdom Metazoa; phylum Arthropoda; class Arachnida; order Araneae; family Araneidae; genus Caerostris; species Caerostris extrusa. The sequence continues at coordinate 195,743 of BPLR01003912.1, forward strand.
TAAATAAATAAAAATAAGTATTAAAACATTCTAAATATATTCTGACGGCAAAAAAAAAATTTTTTTGAAAAATCAAAATCATTTATTCATAATAAATGGAAATAATTTTTTGCTCCCTGCTGGAATTTCAAAAAAGCACTACCTTTCACTTAGTATTAAGCTTTTATCTGAAATAATTCTTTTATAAAACTTGGCAATGTGTCATGATTTTTAATTATAAAAAATGCTACCTTTTTTTCAAAAATTTTAGTTCTTGTAACGAAACATCTCGATAATGCATGTTAGTCACGATTTTTACGTTGTGCTTCTTAAAGTTTTTAAATTTGCGAATAGGAAATCATTTCCGCTATAAATATGTATGACTTTTAAGTGGTTTTTGATACTTTGAATAAAGCTCAAAAAGAAGTTAAAAATCCTAGGAAATGCCGTAGGTAAATATGAAATGTTAAAAGCATAAAATTTATAATTTATTTACGAAACTGCACTTTTATTTCATAAAAAATTATTAAGCACAGATTTAGTATGAATTAAGTGTTTCTTATAAATTTATGTATCAGGTTCATATAAAGTAACACAGTTTTGGTTTAATACTGGATACAATTAAATAATTTTAGTTGCATTTTTTTAAAATAGGTAGGCATCGAATTTAACTTAAGTATGCCATGAACTACACATAGAATAGATAGAATGTTGTCTTCTGGCAAAACTGTAGAGGCAACTACCCCACATTTACGTATCGTATGAAAGAAATTCCTGAAAATTTCCAATAAGCCGCCATTGTTGAAGATAGCTTAAATGCATTGTCATAATCTCCATCAAGTACATTTGCTTCTGAAAATATTTGGAAAGGACTCAAACAGCGGATTCAACCCTTTAGACCTGCTGTAAACTAAATTAACACGTTACTGAAAATACTGCTATAAAAAGAGTTACCAAATTACATAATGCAATTACTTTACCAACTGTTGGTGTTCTGTAATACTCAATTTAAGCTTTCTTCACTTCTTCTAAATTGATCTCCTACAATGGTCTAAATTTATCTATTGCAATGGTTTAGTTTGGTTTGCCGGTTTTACGAACATTTTTTTTGCACACTTTAGGCTATTAAGACCGAGACCTACAGTTTAACGTGGATTCTTAACAACCGACATGGATGTCCATGCCACCTTCAAGATTCGGATCTGAAGCCTGAAGCCAAAGGCCAGAGTGCTAGCCACAAGGCCGTGAACTCTCATTGGAGTAACGCGGTCAGATGGCCAATTGGCTAGCGCACTACACTTCGATACCACTGGCTTCAGGTTTGCAATTCGGCGTTGGCATGGATGTTTGTTAGTGGTTCGGAATCCATGTTAAACAGCAGACCCCCGTCTAATTGGCCTAAAGTGTGCAAAAAAATAACTCGTCGAGCGATAAATTAAACCAAATCAATGAAAACTGAAACACGTGTTAATAAATTCTTGGCATTTTATATAAACTAATAGATTTTTTTCCCTATATCTTAATCTATTTCAAAATAATTTACTTTAGAAAATAATGTCCAGAAGTTAAAAAATTTGAAGGGCAATATATGATTTTGAACGATAAGAATAATATAACAAACGCTTTAACAATATATAGTGTTAAAGCTTATCTTATACGGATATACCTATTTCTTACTTTCGTTTGTCTACTGAATGCTTAAACGTCTTTACTTTTATCCTTACTTTTCCTAAGCCAACTTTTTCTTTTAAATACACTTCTCCCCAGACTTTTCCATATTCCTTGCTTACACACATAAACCTAAAAAACTCGACTTTACCTTTCGTGGTTTACTTAAAAAAATTCGCATACACAAACACATAATGTTAAAAGATTTTGTGTTTCCCTGTTCGTTTTACTTGGTGAAAGAAGAAGGGGCATTTACTTTTGTGTACCGCATCAGAACGGGGATTGGGGTATGTGTTTACCAAGACTGATTTAGAAACTCCCAGGGATTGCATTTGAAATTCAAAGATGGTAAACTCCGAAACGAACTTTCAACCGCGAGTGTGCAAAGAAAATCAGATTTGCGTTCTGTTTTAGCAAAATGTAACCCGTGCTGGTACCAAAGACCAGAGCGCTAGCCTTAAGGCTACAGGATCTCATTGGAGTAACGCTGCCTGATGGGCAATTGGCTAGTAATCTCGCCTTTGGTACCACAGGCTTTCAGATTCGAATCCTGGCGGTAACATGGATGCTTGTTAGGGTTTTGGGAATCCATGTTAAGCAGTGGGTACCGATCTAATTAGCCTATAGTGTATACAAAATGACTGAAGAGCGACCAACCAACCAAACATAGGCTTCAGATTTTAATACTTACTTGCAGTAACATGAATACTTGTTAGTGGTACGGAATCGATGTTAAACTGTAACCTCCTGTCTAATTAGCCTAAAGTGTGCAAAAAATGATCGTAGAGCGACAAATTAAACCAAATCAATGAAAACTCAAATGTGCGTTAATAAATTTCTGGCATTTTATATAAATAGATAGTTTTTTTTTTTTTTTTCACTACAGCTTCTCTAGTTTTTCTTCATCATATTTCTTAAACTATCTTAAAATAACTTTATTTTGAAAAATAATCTCCATAAGTTAGAAAATACGCTTTAATGCTATTTAAAAAAGCGTATCTTATACAGATATATCTATTTCTTACTTTCGTTTGTCTACTCAATGCTTAAACTTCTTTATTTTTATCCTTACTTTCCCCAAGCCAACTTTTTTTCTTTTAAATGCACTTCTCCCCAGACCTTTTCCATATTCCTTGCTTACACACATAAACCTAAAAACTCCTCTTTACCTTTCGTGGTTTACTTAAAAATTCGCATAAACAAACACATAATGCTAAAAGATTTTGTGTTTCCCTGTTCGTTTTACTTGGTGAAAGAAGAAGGGGCATTTACTTTTTTGGTTCCGCATCAGAGCGGAGGATTGGGATATGTGTTTACCAAGACTGATTTAGAAACTCCCAGGGATTGCATTTGAAATTCAAAAATGGTAAACTGCGAAACGAACTTTCAACCGCTAGTGTACAAAGGAAAATCAGATTTGTGTTCTGTTTTTAGTAAAATGCAACCCGGGCTGTTATGTCTTCGAATTGAAGGTGCCCTCCTTTCTCACCCCAGTTCCAGTAAATTGTTACGCAAAAGAGAAAATTATTGAAGGTAACAGTTTTTGGCATGCATCCCTTTAGAGAGTTTCTTTTTTATTATTATTATTATTTTCTCCTTCAAAATTCTTTTTGTATTTTAAGTAAATCGTGGTTTAAATTTGTCGATTTCTTGTCAGTTTTGGTATGAAATTGTTGTTTTTGAATTTTAAGAGAATTCAAATTTTCCTTAGAGATTTGATGTTCAAGTTGTACTTTTTTCTATTTTATAAAATTCAGTCCTTTTGAGAAAATGATAAGTAAGTAAGAAAACGCTAATATTTATTGGTCCAGATTCAAACGTGAACATTAAACACAAGAATTAACATTTACTTCATTATTTTGATAAATTTCATGACTTTACTGTTCATTTGTATTAATAAAGAATATCGAAATTTTATTTTTAAAAAGTTACTTGGATATCTAATTAAAACATAATGTAATAAGCATAAGCACTATTAACAGGAATATGTCGTTAATAACCAAAAACAGTAAATTTTATCAAACGTTATGATAAAATGCTTAAATTCCTAATATAACCTCATCAAACAGTTTATTTTCTATATAAATAATTTTCCTCACTAAAAATGTGTCAAAACCACATATATTCTTTAATACGAGTCTTATTTAAATAAATATTAATATAGTATTTTGAAAAAAAATATACAAACATGAAAAATGCACATTTTGTGTTCAGCATAAAAAATATAACGAATTAATCCGGAATAACAAAAACTGATTAATTTTTCTGCCCTCTTTAATTATAACCCTTTTATCCGAGTTACTGATCAAAACAGGAAAAAAACAACAACAACATGCCAAAGTAAAAATCCAATTAAATTTCTTATCCAAAAACGTCTCCATGACAATGGACCGAAGAACGCACCACAGCAACAACTAAAAAAAAAAAAAAAAAAATTGTTACCACTTTAACTCAACCAACTCTACCACCAACAGCCAGCCATTAGTCTAGAATCTTCCGATTTCTTAAGAAGCCAGACCCGCTGCCATGGCAACGGTGGCGGATTCTGTAGCGTCCACATTCCTCTGGCACCCCTTAATAGAAATTTACATCTCTCGTTAAATCGGATCGTGCTCTTGCGAGGCAGAAAAGTTTTCCCAGTCCAAGCTTCCCGAAAATTAACTTATTCGGGGAGACCTAACTCAGCATTTCCGTTTTGGAAGGAAACTGAACCGGGTCCTCTTCAACACTCTCCCTCCACTCGGAAGATTATTTAAAAGGAGTCCGTGTCAAAGTCATTACCGGGGCTTTTCTTTTATGAGATTTCGAGTGAGGGGGGGGGCTGTGTGAACGGCGTTCTGTTTTCTTGACCAGTCTTTAAGGGAGCAAACGATCATGTTTAGGGCTGCTGACGAAATTACAATGGAAGGATTTCTCGTGGAAGAATTTGACGCTGGCACAGAGAATTGTGTTATTCACTACAGTCATTGGCGACGAGAAACGAAACAAGGGAAATAGATTGGTTTATTCTTCGAACAAAATAAAAATATAGTTAAGACGGAATTTCATAGTATAGTAGAGAATGATTTCGGGGATATCCTGCATACTTATTTGCACAGAATATATTTTGTAAAGTATAGATAAAGTTATATAAGGAATATGTAGAATAATATAGAGGATTTGGCGATATTTTATATATTTATGATTAAAGAAAATATTTTATGAATCATTGTGAATTTACTTTTTTTTTTTTTCAATAAAACATTTTTCAAATGTTTTTTCTCATTTTTTTAAAAATCATTCTTCTTCTTTTTCACTTGTGCAACAACCCATGGTGGGCCAAGGTCATTTATCTTCTGTAAATTTCGATACATGGCATGTTTTCCTTTTTATGGGTCATTGCCAGTCATATGCCTAAAACTCTACAATAATAATAGACCGGAACCAAGGTTTATAGCGGATTCAGAACCACTAACAAACATCTATGCCACCACCAGGATTGAAACTTAAAGCCTTTTCTACCAAAGCTAGCCAATTGATCATCAGGTCGCTATCAAATTATTGAAGAAAATGATAATTGTAAAGTTTAATTTTAATGCTTAAATAACCATTAACAGTAACATGGCAGTAATAACCAATACTAGTAAATTCTATGAAACGTTATAATTAAAAGGCTTGCATTCCTTAAAATACTTTAGAAAAATATTATTATTATTATTATTATTATTATGGTAAGTTAATTACCTGACTAAAGATGTTGTAAAAATTATATGTATCCTTTAGTACGAAACTTATTTAAATAAATATTAATACAGTATTTTGAAAAAAATATACAAATTTGTTAAATTCACTTTTTGAATTTTGTATAAAAATAGTAATTAATTTTCTGATATCAATAAATGTAACACTTTTCTCCGAATAACTGATCAAAAGTGGTAAAAAAAGCCACATGCCAAAGTAAAATCCAATTAAAATTTCTTGCCCGAAGGCATCTCCATGACAATGGACCGAATAACGCACCACAGCAGCAAGTCAAAAGAAATAGTTACCACTCTATATCGACCACCAACATCCAAGACATTAGTCTTGAATCTTCCAATTTCTTACAGAGCCAGAACCCGCTGCCATGACAACGGATACAACTGCATCCACATTCCTCTGGCACCCCTTAATAAGAAATTTACATCTCTCGTTAAATCGGATCGTATTCTTACGGGGCAGAAAAGTTTCCCGAGTCCAAGCTTCTCGAAAATTAACTTATTCGGGGAGACCTAACTGAGCATTTCCGTTTTAGATGGAAACTAAACCGGGACCTCTTCAACACTCTCCTCCATTCGGACGATTATTTAAAAGGAGTCCGTGTCAAAGTCATTGCCGGGGCTTTTCTCTTCGGATCAGTAATTTACAAAGAGAGGGGTGGGGTAACTGTCTCGATGTGTGAAATGGCGTTTTGTTTTCTTGGCTCAAACTCGGAAGAAGGCAAACAGACACGTTGAGCACTACTGACGAAATTACAATGGATTGATTTAAGTGCTCGTGGAAGAGTTCGCAAGCAAACAGAATTGTGTTATTTACTACAGTCATTGCCAGCAATTAACGAAACATGTTCAAATGGATTGGTTTATTCGTCGAATAAAATAGTTAAATATGGTTAAAACGGAGTTTTGTAGTATAGTACAGACGGTTTTGGTGATATCGTTTATACTTACTTTTAACAGAAAAGATTCTGTAAAAAAAATATGTAATAAATATAAAAAAGTGGATTTGGCAATAATATTTATGCGTATGTTTACAGAATATATTTTTTGAAGCTTCGTAGATTTACAAATATCTTTTCAATTCCAAAATATAGTTTGAAAGTCTTCTTCACTACAGCAATATACCCATGGTAAGTAAATGCTTTTACATTCTTCAGAATTTCGAGAAATTTTTACGGTGCAGAATTGTCATCCCTAAGTCTACTGTTCTTTTAGGCCGGTACCTATGGTTTAAAGTGTATTCAGAACCACTATAAACATCCCCTGCTGCCGCTAGGATTTGAACCCGAAGCCTGTGGTACCAAAGGCCACAAAGCTCACCAATTGGCCATCAGACAGCTGACAAACTATTGCAGAAAATGTTAATTTTAAAGTTTAAATAACATAATAACTATTAAATGTAATATATATTAGTAACCAATAATAATAAATTCTATCAAACATTATAATTGAAAGGCTTGCATCTCGAAGATTATCTCATAAAATATTCTTATTCTGTAAATTATTATTATTATTTATTATATTATAATTGTTATAAATATTATTATTATTATTATAAATTAATTTCCCACTAAAAATGTGGCAAAAACCATATATATTCTTAAGTACGAAACTTATGTAAATAAATATTAGTATAGCATTTTAGAAGAAAAAAATATTCAAATACGTAAAAATATAAAATATATAAAACGTAACTTTTTGTGTGATTAATATAAAAATATTAGGAAATCATCAAGCATAACAAAAAGAGATTAATTTTCTGATAACCTTAAATATAACACCTTTATCCGAAATACTGATGAAAGGCGAAAAAAGCCTCATGCCAAAGTAAAAATCCAATTTAAATCTCTTATCCAAAAACATGTTCATGACAATGGACCGAAGAACAAACCACAGAATCAAGTCAAAAAGAAATGGTTACCCTCTAACTCAACCGACTTCATCACCAACAGCCAGCCATTAGTCTTGAATCTTCCAATTTTCTTACAGAGCAAGACGCGCTGGCATGGCAACGGATTCCATTGTGTCCACATTCATCTGGCACCCCTTAATAAGAATTTACATCTCTCGTTAAATCGGATCGTGTTCTTGCGAGGCAGAAAAGTTTTCCGAGTCCAAGGTTCCCGAAAATTAACTTATTCGGGAAGACCTAACTCAGCATTTCCGTTTCGGAAGGAAACAGGACCTCTTCAACACTCTCCTCTCCACTCGGAAGATATTTAAAAGGAGTCCGTGTCAAAGTCATTACCGGGGTTGTTCTCTTCGGACCAGTAATTTACAAAGAGAGGCTGTCTCGATGTGTGAGCGGCGTTTTGTTTTCTTGGCCCAAACTTGAAGGGAGCAAACAAACGCGTTGAGCGCTGCTGACGAAATTACAATGGATTGGTTTAAGTGCTCTTTGAAAAGTTTCCTGCCGAATGTATTTTGTTATTTACTAAACTCATCGACGACGAGTAACGAAACAAAGGGAAATGGATTGGCTTATTCGTCGAATAAAATAGTTAAATATAGTAATATGGAATTTTATGGTGTAGTATAGACGGATTTCGGTGTTATCATGTACACTTATTATCGCAGAAAACATTGTGAAAAGAAGAAATATAGAATTTTTAAAAGGAATATGAAGGATAGTATAAAGAAGAGATTTGGCAATATTATATATATTTATGTTTGCAGTATATATTTTATGAATCTTTGTTAATTTACACATTTATCTTCAATACTAAAAGTATTTTTAAATTATACTACTCCACTGGCGCAGTAGCCGTGTGGTGTTCAAGAACATCTTGCTACTTGCAGGTTCCGACACACGAGATGTTTTCTTTTTATGGAGTATGTTGTCAGCCCAATGGTCTGTAGATATATTAGAGCGATACCTACTGTTTATATTGAATTCTGAATCACTACAAACATCTACAGCACTAACAGGACTAGAACACAAAAACTGTAACATCGAGTGTCAGAGCACTGTCACTCGGCCATCATATTTTTAACCAGTACAGAATTAAACAATTCAAAGTAACATCCAAGACACAGAAATATTATTAAATTATTGAAGAAATATAAATTTATCTGTCAACTATTAATATATTTGTTAACAAAAGATATAACAGTAATATGTCAATAAGAACCAATAATAGTAAAAAGGATTAATATAAATATATAAAATACACTTTTGGTACTTAGTATAAAAATGTTACAGAATTTATGATGTATAATATAAAGTGATTAATTTTCTGATATCATAACATTTTTATCCGAATTATTGATCACAAGGAAAAAAAAAAACACATGCTACAGTAAAATCCAATTGAAATCTCTTATCCAAAGACATCTCCATGACAATGAACCGATGAACGCACCACACCAGCAAGTCAAAAAGAAATAGTTACCACTCTAACTCAACCAACTTTACCATCAACAGTCCAACCATTAGTCTTGAATCTTCCGGTTTCTTACAAAGCCAGACGCACTGCAATGGCAACGGATTCAATTGCATCCACATTCCTCTGGCACCCCTTAATAGAAATTTACATCTCTCGTTAAATCGGATCGTGTTCTTACGAGGCAGAAAAGTTTCCCTAGTCCAAGCTTCCCGAAAATTAACTTATTCGGGGAGACCTAACTCAGCATTTCCCGTTTCGGAAGGAAACTAAACCAGGACCTCTTCTCCACTCGGAAGATTATTTAGAAGGAGTCCGTGTCAAAGTCATTACCGGGGCTTTTCTCTTCGGACCAGTGATTTGCAAAGAGAGGGGGAATTGAACTTTCTCGATGTGTGAAATGACGTTTTGTTTTCTTGGTCAAACTTGGAAGGGAACAAACAAACGCGTTGAGCGCTGCTGACGAAATCGCAATGGATTGATTTAAGTGGTCGTTGAAAAGTTTCCTGCCAAATGTAATTTGATTTATTTATTACATTCATTGGCAACGAGTAATAAAACGAGGGAAAATAGATTTGTGTATTCTGCGAATAAACTTGTTATATATAGTTAAAACCGCATTTTGTTGTATACTATAGACGGATTTCGGTATACTTATTTCCGTAGAATAGATTCTGAAAAGAAGAAATACTGAAGTTTTATAAGGAATATGTAGGAAAATATAAAGGAGGCATTTATGCGTATGTTTGAAGAATACATTTAATGAACCATTGTGGAATTACAAATTTATCTGCAATTCTAAAATATATATTCAAAATTCTTCACTGAAACAGCAGCCTCATCATGGTCAAGAAGATTGGCCTAGTGGTAGACTCTGAAATTGAGATTTTTTCTTATTACGGGGTAGGCTGTCAGTTCAATATTCTACATTCATATTAGACCGGGATCTACTGTTTAAAATGAATTCTAAACCCCTACAAACATCCATGGCACTGTAGACTCGAGCTCCAGAGCACTAGTCACTCGCCCATCGTATTCGTAACATGTACAAAATTAAACAGTTCAAAATAATAATAATCAAGACATAGTTCTATTATCAAATTATTGAAGATAATATTAATTTAACTGTCAACAAAAGAATTATTAACAGTAATATGTCATTATAAACCAATAATATTAAATACAAACACATTTTGTGATTAAAATACTTGCAATTCAAATATTACCTCATAAAATGTTATTACTCGAATTACAGAAATAATTTCCTACTAAAAATGTGACAAAACCCTTATACATTCTTCATTACAATTTTTGTGTAAATAAATATCAATATAGCAGTAGAAAAATATATATTTTGATAAATATCAAAATACATATATTTTCTAAAAAAAATAATACAAATATATAAAATACACATTTTGTATTTAATTTAAAAATATAATGAATTCATTAAACATAAAGAACCAGTGATTAATTGTCAGATATCATTAAATGTAACAATTTTATCCGAGTTACTGATCAAAAAGAGAAAATGCCACATGCCAAAGCAAAATCCAATTTAAATCCCTTTATCCAAAAACATCTCCATGACAATGGACCGAAGAACGTACCACAGTACCAAGAAAGGCAAAAAGAAATAGTTTCCACTCTAACTCAGCCAACTTTACCACCAACAGCCAGCCCTTTGTCGTGAATCTTTAAATTTCTTACGAAGCCGGACCCGCTACCATGGCAACGGATTCAATTACATCCACGTTCCTCTAGCACCCCCTTAATAGAAATTTACATCTCTCGTTAAATCGGATCGTGTTCTGACGAGGCAGAAAAGTTTCCCGAGTCCAAGCTTCCCGAAAATTAACTTATTCTGGGACACCTAAGTCAGCATTTCCAGTTTTGGAAGGACACTGAACCAGCACCTCTTCAACGCTCTCCTCTCCACTCGGAAGATTATTTAAAAGGAGTCCGTGTCAAAGTCATTACCGGGGCTTTTCTCTTCAGACCAGTCATTTGCAATGAGCGAGAGGGGAGGGGGACTGTCTCGATGTGTGAAATGGCGTTTTGTTTTCTTGGTCAAACTTAGAAGGGAGCAAACAATTGTGTTTAAGCGCTGTTGACGAAATCACAATGGATTGATTCAAGTGCTCCTGGAAGATTTCGCTGTCAGAGATAATTGTGTTATTAACTACAGTCATTGGCAACGAGTAACGAAACAAGGGGAAATGGATTGGTTTATTCTTCAAATAAATAGTTGAATATAGTTAAAACGGAGCTTTATATTTAGTATAAGAGTACTTGGGTGATATCCTATATACTTGCTTTCTCAGAATAGATTTTGTAAAGACCAATATGTAGGATAATGTAAAGAAGGGATTTGGCAATATTATACATGCGTATGTTTACAGAATATATTTTCTGAATCTTTGGGGATGTACAAATTTCTGGAAGTAAAATAAATTTTTGAATTCTTCTTCTTCACTGGCACAGCAGGCACATGGTAGGTCAAGACCTTTTGTACAGTCGCAGATTTCGAAACATGAGACGTTTTCCTTTTGTCGATGTAGGATTGTCAGTCCTACGCCCAACGCTCTACAGTCATTTTTTTATACCGTGATCTACGGTTTAAAGTGAATTCCGAACTACTACAAATATTCCGGCCACCGCCAAGATTCAAACCCGAAGCATGTTACCAAAAGAAACAGCAGTAACTAATCGGCCATCCAGACAGCTGAAAAATTATGGAAGAAAATGTTAATTGTTAAAGTTTAAATAACAAAATAACTATTGACAGTAACATATCATTCATATCCAATAAAAATAAAATCTAACAAACGTTATAATGGAAATGCTTGCATTTAGAATATTATCTCCAAAAAATAAAATGATTATTATTATTTAATATATTATAATTGTTATGAATATTATTATGATTATTATAAATTAGTTTCCTCAATAAAAATGTGGAAAAATTGTTATATATTCTTCAGTACAAAACTTATTTCAATAAATATTAATATTGCATTTTGAAAAAAAAAATATATACAAATATGTGAAATACACTTTTGTGTGTTTAGTATAAAATTATTACGAATTTGTTAAATATAAAAAAACTGATTAATTTTCTAATATCATTAAACATAACACTTGTATCCGAGTTGTTTATCAAAGCAATACAAAAAGAAACCATATGCGAAAGTAAAATTCAATTTAAATCGGTTATCCAAAAACATCTCCATGACAATAGACCGAAGAACGTACCGAGTCAAAAAGAAATAAGTTACCACTCTTCTAACTCAACCAACTTTACCACCAACAGTTAGCCATTAGTCTAGAATCTTCCAATTTCTTACGAAGCCAGACCCGCTACCATGGCAACGGTGGAAGATTCAATAGCATCCACATTCCTCCGGCACCCCTTAATAGAAATTTACATCTCTCGTTAAATCGGATAGTGTTCTTACGTGGCAGAAAGTTTGTCCGAGTCCCGGCTTCCCGAAAATTAACTTATTCGGGGAGACTTAACTCAGCATTTCCGTTTGGAAGGAAACAGAACCAGCACCTCTTCAACACTTTCCTCTCCACTCGGAAGATATTTGAAAGGAGTCCGTGTCAAAGTCATTAACGGGGCTTTTCTCTTCGGACCAGTGATTTGCAAAGAAATAGAGGGGGGGGCTGTCTCGATGTGTGAATGGCGTTGTGGTTTACTTGGTCAAACTTGAAGGAACAAACAAATGTGTTTAAGCGCTTTACTGACGAAATTATAATGGATTGATTTAAGTGGTGAAAGAGTTCGCTGCCAAATGCAATTGTGTTATTCACTGCAGTCACCGGCGCCGAGTAACGAAACAAGGAAAATGGATTGGTGTATTCTTCGAATAAAATAGTTAAATATAGTTATAACGGAATTTTTAGTATAGTATAGACGAATTTTGGTATACTTATTTCCGCTGAATAGATTTTGAAAAGAAGTAAGAAGTTTTATAAGGAATTTGGAAAAATAAAAGGATTGATTTATGCCTATGTTAGCAGAATATATTTTATGAATCATTGTGGATTTACAAATTTATTTCAATTCTAAAATATATGTTTTTAAATGCTTCTTCTTCACTGATGCAGTCGCCCCAGGATAGTCAAGACCATCTCCTACTGGAAGAATTCGGAAACATGATATTTTTCTTTTCACGGGGTTGTGTTGTTATATCAATTTTCTACAGTTATATTATACCGAAATCTACTGATTAAAGTAAAATACAAACATGAACACTACGGGATTTGAGCAAACATGGAAACATAGCACCGAAGGTCATCATATTTTAACTCATAAAACAGTTCAAAGTAACACCGAGCATCAGAAATAGCATTAGAAAATATTAATTTACTGTCAGAAACATAACTATTATCAGTAATATGCCATTAAAAACCAATAAAAATTTTAAATCTTCATGATTAAAATGCTTGCAATATCGTATATTAGTAAAAAAAATATAAATATGAATAATTTGCTTATTAAAAAAAACTTATTCATTCTTCACTACAAATTTTATGCAAATAAATATGTGTCAATATTATAAAATTTATATTTTTGAAAAAAAAAATAACAAAAATATAAAAAATACAATTTTGTGTTTAGTATAAAAATATTACAAATTCACCTAGCATAAAACAAATTGATTAATTTTTGATATCATTAAATATAACATTTTTATCCGAGTTATTGATCAAAAGTGGGAAAAAACACATACAAAAGTGAAATCCATTTTAAATCTCTTATCCAAAACATATCCATGATTATGGACCGAAAAACGTACCACGCCAGCGTATAAAAAAAGAAACAGTTGCCACTCTTACTCAACCAACTCTACCACCAACAGCCATCCATTGAAGATTTCTTGAGACCCGCTGTCATGGAAACGGTGGCAGATTCCATTGCATCCACGTTTCTCTCCTTATTTTACATCTCTCGTTAAATCGGATCGTGTTCTTACGGGGCAGAAAAGTTTGTCCGAGTCCAGGCTTCCCGAAAATTAATTTATTCGGGGAGACCTAACTCAGCATTTCGGTTCTGAAACTGAACCAGGACCTCTTCAACACTCTCCCTCCACTCGGAAGATTATTTAAAAGGAGTCCGAATTTGTTAAATATAACAAAAACATTAAGATATCATTAAATATAACACTTGTATCCGAGCTTTATCAATACAAAAAAAGAAACCATATCGAAAGTAAAACCAGTAATTTGACAAAGAGAAGAACGAGAGTCAAAAAGAAATAAGGGGGGCAGTCTCAACCGATGTTACCACCAACAGCCAGCGTTCTTGAATCTTTTTCTTACAGAGCCAGAACGATGGAACGGTGGAGCAAACATACGGTGTCTCGTTAAATCGGATCGTGCTGTCGAAAGTTTTTCCAGAATAGAATGATTCAAGTGCTCGTTTCGGAAGGAAAATCTCTTCAACACTCTCCTCTCCACCGGAAAATTTAAAATTGTGCTATTCACTTAAATTCAAATTGGCAACGAGTAAAGAAACAAGGGAAAGTGGCTTTGCCCGTATTCTTCAAATAAAACGGAATTTTAAAACGGAAATTAAAAACGGAATTTTGTAAAATAGTATAGTTATAACGGAATTTTGGTACACTGATTTCCAGAATAGATTTTAAATAGATTTTGAAAAGAATATATAGAAATTTTATAAGGAATATGTAGGAAAAAATAAAGGAGTGATTTATGCGAATGTTTGCAGAATATATTTTATGAATCATTGTGAATTTACAAATTTATTTCCAATTCTAAAATATATGTTTAAATGCTTCTTCTTCACTGATGCAGTCGCTCCAGGTGGTCAAGACCATCTCCTACTGGCAGAATCCGAAACATGATTTTTTTTTTCTTTTCACGGTTGTGTTAGACCAATTTTCTACAGTCATATTAGACCGAAACCTACTATTTAAAGTGAATTACTGAACAACTACAAACATCCATAACACCGCCGGGATTTGAGCCCAAAACCTGTGGAAACGCCGCCAGCGCACCAGTCAATCACGTTCATCATATTCTTAACTAGTACATAATTAAACAGTTCAAAGTAACAACCAAGACATATAAATATTATTAAATTTGAAAAATATTAATTTATCTGTCAGAAAAGAATTATTATCAGTAATATGTCACAAGAACCAATAATAGTAAATTTAATGATCTTCATGATTAAAATGCTTGCAATTCGAATATTATCTCATAAAAATGTTATTACAGTAATATCAGGAATAATTTGCTTATTAAAAATGTAACAAAAACTGTATTCATTCTTCACTACAAATTTTATATAAATAAATGTCAACATAATATTTATATATATATATTTAAAAATAATAAAATTAAATAAAAAATAAACATTTTGAGTTTAGTATAAAAATATTACCAATTCATGTAGTATAAAACAAAGTGATCAATTTTCTAATATCATTAAATATAACATTTTTATCCGAGTTATTGATCAAAAAGGAAAAAAACGCATACAAAAATTAAAATCCAATTTAAATTTCTTATCCAAAAACATCTCCATGACGATGGACCGAAGAACGTACCACGCCAGTGAGTCAAAAAGAAATAGTTCCCCCTCTAACTCAACCAACTTTACCACCAACAGCCAGCCATTAGTCTTGAATCTTCTAATTTCTTAAAGCCAGACCCGCTGCCATGGAAACGGTGGCAGATTCAATTGCGTCCACAATTTTCCTGGAACCCCTTAATAGAAATTTACATCTCTCGTTAAATCGGATCGTGTTCTTACGAGGCAGAAAAGTTCTCCGAGTCCAAGCTTCCCGAAAATTAACTTATTCGGGAGACCTAACTCAGCATTTCGGTTCTTGAGGAAACTGAACCAGGACCTCTTCAACACTCTCCCCCTCCACTCGGAAGATTATTTAAAAGGAGTACGTGTCAAAGTCATTACAGGGGCTTTTCTCTTCGGACCATTGGTTTGCAAAGAGAACGGGGGGGGGAGCGGGGATTTGCCTTGATGTGGGAACGGCGTTCTGTTTTCTTGGCCAAACTTGGTCAAAGGGAGCAAACAAACGCGTTAAGAGCGCTGCGTACGAAATTACAATGGATTGATTTAAGTGCTCCTGAAAGAGTTTGCTGGCACAGAGAATTGTGTTATTTACTACACTCATTGGCAGCTATTAACTAAACAAGGGAAAATTGATTGGTGTATTCTTCGAATAAAATAATTAAATACAGTTAAAAAGGAGTTTTGTAGTATATTGTACATGGATTTGGCTGATATCCTATACATATATTTATTTTCGTATCACATTTTCTATGAAGAATATATAGAATAAAATATATATTAATAATACATGGAAAATATGTAATAATATATAGAAAAGATTTGAATATATTTTATGAATCTTTGGGAATGTACAAATTTTTCTTCAATTCTAAAATATATTTTGTAATTAGTAACATAAATTTTTTTTTTCTAAAAAAAATAATCGCAAAAAAAGATTTGCTTTTCACTTTTTATATAGAATTCATTTTTGAAAGTGCACATTTTTTTTTTCTCATGCACCTGACAAACATTTAGACAATTATTTTTATGGCATATGTAAGTGCCCATTTAGCACTACACAGAGGGTATGTGTAGCTAAAAGATAGGCTTCGTGCATGAGTAACATTAATCCTGCCTCGCTCTAAGATCACATAAGAACGATATCTACGGTTTAAAGTGGATTCCTAACCCCTAAGAAACAAACCATCTAATCCATATAATCTATGTCACTTCCAGGATTCACACCTGTACCATGTGGTAGCATAGCTAGCCAATTGGCCATGCGGTCGCTATCACAATACTGAAGAAAATGAGAATTATTTAGTTTATTGTTAATGTTTTAATAACTGAATAACTATTAACAGTAATGTATCATTCCTAAATAATAATAGTATATTCTACGGAACTTTATAATTATACTTTATTCCGCATATTACCTTATAAAATTTTATTATTATAAATATTATTATTATTAATATTATTATTAATATTATTATAAATATTATTATTAATATTATTATAAATATTATTATTAATATTATTAAATTATTATTTTTATTGTAAATTAATTTTTCACTAAAAATGAGGTAAAAAATCATTTTTTAGTACGAATATTATTTAAATATATATTAATATAGCATTTTGAAAAAAACATATAGGTAAAATAATCTTTTTTTTTTATTTTGAATTAAAAAAGAAATTTATTTTCTTATAACATTAAAGATAACACTACTTTTATCCGGGTTATTGATCATAAGGGGAAAAAATGCCACATGCCAAAGCAAAATCCAATTTAAATCTCTTATCCAAAGACATCTCCATCACAATGGACCGAAGAACGCACAACGGCAGCAAGTCAAAAGAAATAGTTGCCACTCCAGCTCAACCAACTTTACCACCAACAGCCAGCCATTAGTCTTGAATCTTCCAATTTCTTACAGAGCCAGACCCGCTGCCATGGCAACGGATTCAATTGCATCCACATTCCTCTGGCACCCCTTAATGGAAATTTACATCTCTCGTTAAATCGGATCGTGTTCTTACGGGGCAGAAAAGTTTTCCGAGTCCAAGCTTCCGAAAATTAACTTATTCGGGGAGACTTAACTCAGCATTTCCGTTTTGGAAGGAAACAGGACCTCTTCTACACTCTTCTCTCCACTCGGAAGATTATTTAGAAGGAGTCCGTGTCAAAGTCATTACGGGGGCTTTTCTCTTCGGACCAGTGATTTACAAAGAGAGACTGTCTCGATGTGTGAACGGCGTTTTGTTTTCTTGGCCCAAACTTGTGAAGGGAGCAAACAGACGTGTTAAGCGCTCTTCTGACGAAATTACAATGGATTGATTTAAGCGCGCGCGGAAGAGTTCGCTGGCAGAGATAATTGTGTTATTTACTACAGTCATTGGCAGCGAGTAACGAAACAAGGGAAAGTGGATTGGTTCTTTCTTCGAATTAAATAGTTAAATATAGTTAAGGCGGAATTTTATAGTAAAAGATTGATTTCGGTGATAGCCTATAGACTTATTTTCACAGAATAAATTCTGTAAAGATTTTGTTTGTAGGTCTAAGGTCATCGTGTGTTATCTCTCCACGATTATTTTTTTGCACACTTTGGGCTAATTCGACCGGGAACTACAATTTAACGTGAATTTCAAACCACTAATAAATATCTATACCACCAGCAGTATTTGAGCCTGAAGCCTTTGGTACCATTCCTCTTGAGATGTCGTCCATATAAAATTCAAAAACCATCTTTTTCAGTACTGGAACCCGAAACTTGTAACACCGAGCGCCAGTCACTTGGCCATTAGACACCATACTTTAATATTATTAAATTAAATTATACGCATGCAAAAAGAATTATATATTCATTTTTTATTATTTTTGTATAAACTTTATACAATATGTATATATAGTGTTGATTAATTACTTTTTAATTTATATTAATAAAATATATGTGACGCGTGGTTTCCCAACGAGAAGATCCTTCGACTAAAAATCCAGCTCAATTTCGTTTCATCGCAAAGCAGTGATACATCACATTCTACGTAGTAGCTCATGTGATTTCTAAATCCCATGAGAATCATTTCAGTTTCAGTCTGCTGAACTGTGGTTCTTGTAGGCCTGGTGTGGTCTGCTGCTCTTGTTCTGAGCGTGTAGAGGTGCAACCATTTTTGCTCTGAAAGTATCTCTGTAAGTTGTCAATAGCTGTGAATTATATTATAATTGTATGTTGTGTTCCTGTGATCGTCTTAAATGTCATTATATAAATAAATTTCTGTTAGTTGAACATCAATCTTCTTCTTTCAAGAACTGCGTCCTCATGCAGTATCCAGCTTTTCTGGTGAAATAATTGAAACTTTTTAATCTTCTGTTGATGTAAAAATGAAATTTGAGCTAGCCGAGTAACGTTGGATGCTATCTATGCGATATTATTTAGTAATAATATTGTTCTTATATTGCTAGACATTAATTTATTTATATCAATTTTTTGTTTTGTGATATATACACGTAACTTTGTTTATATCACACTGGTTTAAATTTTTATTTGTGTTTTATAGACAAGCCATTATTTTAGCTAAAAATTCATTGTTTATTGTTCCCATTTTCTTAGCTTCCAAATAATTCCACAGTTATTTATATATGATCTAATTTGAACGTTAATGCTATAGGCAATGACTTCATGATTTAAAATATTTTATTGCATAATTATAGAACCAAAAAGATAACAACTATCGTAAAAGATTTTTTTTTGTAATAATAAAAATTAAGCACCTTGTTATAA
This sequence comes from Caerostris extrusa, assembly GCA_021605095.1. NCBI lineage: Eukaryota > Metazoa > Arthropoda > Arachnida > Araneae > Araneidae > Caerostris > Caerostris extrusa. Next base: position 214,839 of record BPLR01003912.1, read on the forward strand.
ACTTAATGGAAAAAATCTTTAAAAATAACTCAAAATTAAATAATTATTTTGATTTTGTTGTCAACAAAATGAATTATTTGTCCTTGTAACGCATTTTTTAATAAAATTCCATTTTCACATTTACTTCTAAAAAAAAAAATGTGTGTTTAATTAAAAATATTTTAAGATGGCTTTATATTTTTAAAAACAAAATTATATTTTTTAGAGAAATTCAATCAAATATGATAAATCCCTACCAAAATGATAATACCATTGATAATAGCAAGAGTAACAATATAAGTAATTTTTCAACATTGGGTTAATAGGGATTTTACAAAGTAGTTTTACATAATATTTATTTAAATATCTAAAATCAGATCCCATTTTTTACGATTTGAATATTTTATTTATGTGCATATGTTTACCATAAAATATTACCTCATAAAAAAAACCATATTGTCCAAAAACCAATCAGAGCCTTTGAAATAATATTCAATTTTATAGCAATAAATTCATAACTAATCTCATTCAAATTTATAATATTTTACAGGACAAAATGCAATGCTTTTGTATTTCATTAGACGAAATAAATGAATATAAATTTATTGATCTAGTTACTAACATTAAAATGTGTTATTTAGGAAGCAGAGATGTGTGTCATCTTCAATTATTAATACCCAAAATGGAATATTTTTAAAGAATAATTCAAAATCAAATAATTATTTCGATTTTGTTGTCAACACTATGAATTACTTGTCTCTGCAACACATTTTAATAAAATTCAATTTTTACATTTATTTCTAAAAGAAAACAAATAAATGTATGTTTAACTTAAATTATTTAAGAGTAATTTATATTTGTAAAACAAGATTATATTTTAATGGAATTCAAACAAATATGATAAATTCCTACCACAATGAAATCATATAAAATAATAATAGATGCATTTTTTTTCACAGTAGAAATATTTATTTAATTTTTATCGAAATTCTTTACCATTTGAAGATTTTCTGTTATACACATAAGTTTAAAAAAAAATATTATCTCCTCAAAAATCATTGTGCATTGAAACCAATCATATTTTTAACTTTTAAATAATATTTAATTGTATAACAATATATTCATAATTAAGTTCAATATTTATTTAAACATCACCCAAAATCAGATCATATTCTTTTTATTATTTTGGGATTTCATGTATACAAATATGTTAACCACAAAATATTACCTCATAAAACGATCATTGTTCATTGAAACCAATCATATTTCTAAGTTTAAAATAATATTCAATTTTATAACAATATATTCATAATCAAGATCATTCAAATTTATAGTAATTTTCAAGACAAACTTTAATGCCTTTGAATTTCATTAAACGAAAAAAATTATATATAAATTTAATGGTCTAGTTGCTTACATTAAAATGAGTTATTTACGGAGAAGAGAGATGTCGTCTTCAATTATTAATATCCAAAATGGAATATTTTTAAAGAATAAATTAAAAAATATGCATAAAAAATTGAATAAAAAAAGAAGAAAATTTGAAATGTTACCTCACCGACCCAAAATATTTTTAAACAAAATTCATAGAATGAAAAATTCGGAAAGAATCTTAATTAACTTTGATAATTTAAGAGATACAAAGCTGCTGAAAGTTACTACTCAACATTTTGCAAACTGCTTGAAATATAAACAAGCCATTTTTTTTTGCTCCTTTTTAATTCTAAAATTCTGAACTGGGGATGGAGGTTTATTTGAATTTTCATTAAAATCTAATTAGAAAATTAATTAAGAGAGTTTTCGGGTTCAAAATTGATTATTATCTAAGCTGGGGCCAGTTGATATAGTGTTATGGTAGAAAAAGTGTTCAAAATTGTTTTTTTTTTTTCATTCTTTCATGTCTTGTCGCTTAATGCAGGTGAAAAAAAACTGTCGTTGGAATAAGAATATTAAATTTAAAGTACACTTCTAATGATTTTCGTAAGAGAGGGAATTATGATTATGAATTCCTTCATAAAATTTCAGAAGAGTTAATGAAATTCATGCAAAATATTCGTCGAGAACTAATTAAGTATACATTTTTTTTTTAATATTAATATAAAATTTTTAAATTATTTACAAAATAATGTCACACCTTTTCTCATTTTATTTCCTAAATATATAAGGAAGCAAATTCTTTAATAATTAATAATTTTGCGTACATTTTCCTTAATAAAACAGAGTTTAATTAACAGGGAATATAATCATTTGGATAAAAAAATGTTTATATTCCCTGTATTCCCTCACATTTTAAATATTTTAAATGCAATTTAATTAAACTTGTATTATAAATAAGTAATTTTAAAATTATAAATTTCATGTTCAATCAAAGCTTATAGTCAATTAAAAATAGAAAACAACTCCTTCTTAATTAAAATAAACTAATAAATATATTTAACAATTATGATCATATTTATGTGAGCATTATGTCCGTAGAAAATAAAACTTATCGTAAATTAATGATTGTGGGGTTATGTTAAATTTTGCAAAGTGTAAAATACTTAAACTTTTATTAGCAATTTATGTAATGCGAGGAATAATAATAAAAATAATAATTTTTTTTTTCCAGAAAACTTTTAAATTTGGCGTCATTGGAGATATTATTGTATTGTTTAACACATGATTCAAGAGTTTTGTGGAGCCAACTGCTTCATAGTAATAAGTCGATTACTGCCGGACAAATGCACTCAAAAGACAATGTTCCGTAATGTGATTGTTAACAAATAAATTAGTAGTTAAATGAATATGATAATGAAAATATTAGTCACTTTAATATACAATTTAATTACAAAAGTCACAAATGGTAGATATTGTCAAAATGTTACTTATCCTAGTAAATATAATTAACTTAAAACACTTATCTTAATTTAACATATACATTAAAAGTTAATAACACATGGCAACTTTTTATTTGTCCAACTCTCAAATAACTAATAAGTATTAGCACGTTTGCCATTTTATCGTAATTTTAACAAAAAAACATTCACTTATTGAAAATGTCTTATAAAAAATGTATTTTTTAATGTAAAAAGTGTCATAGGATCAAAAATTATACAATGGATTTATATTTTCCCTTATAAACAACAATAAAACAATCACACATTCACTTAAAAATAAAACGTTCAAATATTGAAAATCTCTTATAAAAACCGTTAGTTTTCAACTATAAAATATAGAGTGTTAGGATCAAAAATTAAGCGATGGATTTAAAATTAATCTTATAAAAGGATCAATTAGCAAAAAACGATAAGAAACATTTTAATAAAAGCTGTATCGTTGCAGAAGGAAAATTATTATTTAATACAGTTACATGTTTAAGATTTCAATTATATTCATGAAAAATCAATTTAAATATGAAAATTCAATAAAAAACTAATTTATAAGATGTACTATTATTCTAAATAATTTAATGATATAACAACTTATTTATTAAAAGTTAATATTTTACATTTATCATTTCAGCATCCATCCAAATATTTACTAGAGACACATTTCAGATGTTACACACATGTTCATAAATAATTGAAAGCGAATAGACAGAAAACATATAATTACAAAGCACTTTTCAGGATGGAGAGAAAAGAAAAGAAAAAAAAGGATCGGCAATTATAAAATATTATTCATTTCTCAAATGTAGGAACATTATGAATTTTATCTTTGATTGTTTTCTTAATTTTTTCCTTTTTTGGACATATTTAGCAAAATCTTAATTTAACCTGTAAAATTAAAAGTAACAATATATAACAACTATTTAATTTGTCCACCTCTTTTAACTAATAAGTATTAGCTCATTTGCAATTTTATCTTAATTTTAACAATGAAACATTCACTTATTAAAACTTTCTTTGAAAAAATTTGTTTTGAACTATAAAAATATGGTGTCATAGTCTCAAAAATTATACAATCGGCTTATAATTACCCTTATTTATTGCCATCATTACCCCTATTTTAATTACCTTTTAAAATCTTAATTTAACATAGAATTAAAAGGTAATAACACATAACAATTGTTTAATTTGTCCATAACTATTAATATTAGCACGTTTGCAATTTTATCTTAATTTTAACAATAAAACATTCACTAGTTGAAAATTTCTTATAAAAAAGTTAGTTTTTAACCATTAAAAATATAGTGTCATAGGATCAAAAATTATATAATGGGTTTATCATTTTAATACAGTTACTTTTTTTAGATTTCAATATTATTCATGAAACATCAATTTAAATATGAATAATGAATGGAAAACTAATTTAAAAAATGTTATTCACTAACATACATTTACTACTATTCTAATTTACATGTAATCTAGTTTATTCAATAATAAAATAATAACTTATTTAATAAAAGTTAATATTTTACATTTATCATTTCAGCATCCATTAAAATATTTACTAGAGACACATTTCAGATGTTACACCCATGTTCATAAATCATTGAAAGCGAATAGACAGAAAACATGTCTGCGGATTCCAAACAATTACAAATCTACCGTTCAGAAAGAGAATTCAATAGACTCTCGAATACGTAAGCACTTTTCAGTTTGGAGAGAAAATAAAAGAAAAGAATAAAAGTATCGGTAAATTTTTACTTTTTAGTTTTCTCAGTCGCTTAATTTCTATTCTCTTGAATCTCTCTCCGCAGCCATAAATCAAAAACGAAGTAAAGAAAAGTGGCCAAGAGAGAGGTAGAGAGAGAGAATTTGATTCATTTCAAATCTGTCACGCTTCTGAGATAATCCATACTTCTTAATCCAAAGGTCTAGTCGAAGTTTCATTCATCACTGACTTTGTGAGAAAAGTTATGAAGGAAGCAAGAGAAAAAAAAAGTTGAAGGAAGTTAAAGGATTGAGAGAAGTTTCATGAAGAAAAGTATGAAGTTCATTGGAAGTTGCTGCTTCAGTAAGAAGAAGAAAAATATCTTGGGACCTCCAGAATTTTCCTCCAGACTTAAGAATTAGAATCAGACTTAAGTTTTTAATAATTAATTATAATCGAATATGGCAACAGAGCGATGGAAAATGCTTGATTTTAAAGGATGGCTGCGCTTTAAATGCATTGATTTTCATAATCTCAAATTTAAGAAGGGGAATATGAAGTTTGTTGAAAAGTGCTTCTTAAAATGAAAAATATTACAGATTTAATAATTACTTCAGAGCAAGATGCTGGTTTTTAGTAATTTGTTATAATCGAGTCTGGGTACTGGCTTTAAATGATGGGAAAAAGCATCGATTTTCATAACCTTCAATTTAAATTTTAAGGATAATATGAAGTTTATTGAAAAATGCTTCTTAAAATGAAAAACATCACTGCACATTTAATATTAACTGTCCCGCTGTAATTTGCGTAGTTGTAATTTATTATAATCAAACCTACATACTGGTTTTAAATGATAAGGAAAATAATTGATTTTCATAACCTTCAATTTAAGTGAAATTTTAAGGGTAATATGAAGTTCGTTGAAAAATACTTCTTCAAATGAAAAATATCACGGAACGTTTAATATTTCCTCAAGAGATGTTGATTTTTACTAATTTGTTATAATCGAATCTGGGTACTGGCGTTAAATGATGAGAAAAACATTGATTTTCATACCTTTCAAGTTAAGAAGAATTAGGATATGTTTCTAAAGAAATATAAATTTCGTTGAAAGTAGCAACTTATAGAAGCAAGTAGAAAAATATCGTGGAACATTCAATAATTTCTTTAGTTCAGAAAGATAATTGGTTTTAGTAATTTATCATAAGGAAATATAGTTACAGATTCTACGTAAAATGCTTGGCTGTAAATGACGTATAAATAAAATAATTTTCTCTTCCTTAAAACTTATACAAGTTTACTTATATAACTGATAAAAGGAACACATATAGGAGTTTCAGGAAATTATGAAATTAATTAAAAGTATATTTTATTAGAAAGTCATCGTGGGATAGTTCCAATAAGTTTAAGTTGTTAGTTTTAAATAATATCTTATAATCCAATCTGGTTATATGTTCCATGAAATATTTTGACTTTAAATGATGAGCAAAGTCATTAAATTTTTATATTCTTCAATGAAATAAGGAAGGAGATAAGTTTCAAGGAAAATTAGGACATTGCTTTTGTTATTTTTAGCAGTTTAATCAGAAGGTAAATGTTGATTTTAATTTTAATTTAATTGTTACAGATTTTCTAAGAAATTCCTACTTTAAATAATAAGCAATTGCATTATTTTTCTCATCTTAAAATTGAAATAGATTATGTTTAAAAGAACTCCCATCCGCTACAATGGTACTATAATCTAATTAAGAGGTAAGATGTTGGCCATTTATTAAAGCTGGTAGCGGGAGCTACTAGTTTGCTTGGAATACCACATAGACGACGGAAATTGTTTCATTGTTTTTTGTGTGAACTTTCTAAATACATCAGCGCTTAAACCATAGTGCTCGGCCTTCAAGGAGGATAAGGATGTATTGAAAAGGCACTATATATATCAAATATCTAAAATATGAAATGATTTTTCAGTACAAGGAAAATTTATAAAAGATGTAAAAAGATATTGTAAAAAACCTGAATTATTAATAGATAAAACTTCAAAATCACTTATAATGATATCAGTGCTTAATGAGTCTCATGTCATCATGTCATCAGTTTCATCGAGTGAAAAGAGATGTCTTAATTTAAAAATAATAAAATAGTAATAAAAAATCCGAATTGCTTATCATTAAAATTTCAAAACCAATTATCTGTATAAATGTATTTCAAATCTAGTTTATTAATTCCTTTCAAAAAATATATTTATTGAAAGAATTTCCTTTGTAATTTATATGGCCCTATTCAAATCTCCATATTCAATTATTATTCAAATCACCATACTCTTTTAATAATATAATATAAATCCCCAATAATAATAGTAAAATCAACTTTTTGAATAATTAGAATCAGACTCTTATGTTTTATCGAAAAAAATGATCATTTTTTACAATAAAATCATCATATTCAATTACTTTTAGAGGCAAATCTATATTAAAACTTAGATAGAAATTCCTCATAGTACTTGATTTAGAGTCTTAAAAACAGTGCATTGTGTGGATTTTGACTTTTTAATTACTTTTGCTGTAAGTTATTAAAGTATATTTGTTACTTATCCGTAATATAACGAATATAATTATTGAATAATTATAATATGCAAATATTGTTCTGACTAAAACAATTTTTGGAAACTAAAATACTGAATATTTAATCTTGAGAAAAATATAATATTTTTACTAATGTACTGCTAATATAAAATGAACTCAATAAAGTATTGAAATTAGTATACTAGTACATATTGTGAAAGTTTTATTTCCTTAATAAGTCATTTTTTAATGCACCTTTATTTTAGAACTTTTTTTTATTAATACCAAATTATGCATAGTTATATATAATGATGATCAATAAGTTTTTATAAATTTTATTTATTTTTATTATAAAACTTCAAGTATAAATTTATCTGTGATTGTAAACGTCCCAATAATAAAAACAGATCTATAATCATCTTGTTCATTTGGAGAACTTTCGAGATTACCATATTATAAAATATGTCTCTATCACTTAAAATGACTTCACTACACATTTTGAAAAAAAAAGTAATTTTCAATTGTTAATAAGCAATAAATAAAACTTTTGTATAAGAAATATATAAAATAACTGGCTTATATATTGCACCAATCTTTTAGCTATTGACTGCCAAATGCTTGAAAAACAATTTGAATTTGTGATAGAATGATTGTGGCTTAGCATAAGATATCTTCTTCTTCTTCAGTGGTGTGACATCCCCATGGTGGTCCAAGACCATTTACCTACTGGAAGGTTCTGGAAAATGATATATTGTTATTCCTTTTGTGGTGTAGGATTGTAGCCTTACGTCCACATAGTATATTTCCAATGGTGAATTTATGCTTGTTTTGAAAACTGCTATGAATTATTACTATGCTACGAATTATTTTCAAAATCATTAAAAAAAAAAAGTAAGAACGAAATATTTTAAATGCTAGTTATATTTTCAAATAGTTCAAATTTCAATGAACCCATATTACGAAATGGGTTGATTTCCCAAATTTTAAACTCCATATATAATTTGTGTGAAAGGTATTAATTTGTTTTTATTTTTTGACGCAGTGAATTGAATCATTCGCCAATAGAATGGCAGACACATTTGCATAATAGTTTCAGAACATGCTAAACTGTACACAATTTTGAATGAATACCATCTGGAATGACATGTGTACGTTAACATCCTTCTCCCAGAATGTCATGCAGTTTTAAATATAATTTTTAATATTTCTGAAAATCACCCACCTGTTGGCTGTTAGTGATATGCATGAGGTCCACTGATGTTGCACCCTCTGACTCCACCTTTCTAAACGGTAAGACGATACATAGCCATAGGAACGTTGTTGAGGTGTAGATAAAAGAAAAAAATGAAAGTATCAAAGAAAGATAGATCATTAGTGATTGCACATGTACTTGCAATCACCACTGAATCTCCTCATTTTTGAAAGCAATGATTGTAACAGATGCCATCTACGAATTTGAATCTAAGGCCCCCTATACTTCTTCTATAATTCTCCTACACTTATGAGCTCATTCTTCTTCCTCAGTACTTTACCATTATGAGTCAGTCAACAAAATGATATTTGCTCTCATAAAATTTAGATTATATGGAAAGAGTAGATATAAATAAAAGTAAAGAAACATTTTATGTGAAAATACATAATAGGAGAAATATTAATTTAATGTGATGATAAAAACAAATTTGACCTTCTCATTGTTCTAAAATATTTAATTATTAGGTGCTCATTAATAAAGCAAAACCTTATTTCCCAACTCACTGTCACTGTTTCCGAAGACCTCAACTCGTATATTATCTTCTTTTATTTTGTGAAGGCATAGGGAAATATTTATTCCTATCTTGACACGTTCAGGAAACTCGTCTATCATTCCTGACACGTATTGTTGCATCTTGTGCTGCCAAAACACATTCAATAGACTTCGTTCAAAAAGCAAGCAGTTTGAGATGTTGCATTAAGACACGGCTGATCCAAAATGGACTCGACGTTGTGTAAGCTTAGCGTCAGTAACATTGAAAGGTAATATGACATTTTCTTTTAGCATTCATTACTCTGCACTTATTTTAACTATTAAAGTTATCGGGGAAGTTATTGGTCAGGTGAATAGCAAGTGGGGTTTCTTAACTAAGATACTTCAGTTCGATACCAGATAAGAATAATAATTCGAACGGAAAGATACAGTGTCTATGTCATAGAGATAATGAAAAACATGTAGGCTTCTTCTTCAATGTCACAACAGCCCCGTAGTAGGCTAAGGCCGTCTGCTCACTGGCAGATTCGAAACATGACAAGTTTTCTTTTGACTGTGTAGTGTTATTAGTTCTATGCAAAACGTACACACAAGGAATATATTAAACACAACACTATATGCTCAATTCAAATTTATATTCAAATTCTTTTATATATTTCTTTTATTTTTTACAAAATAAAACAATATAATATTATAGATTGTTCAATTATTTATAATTATTTTATTAATTTTATCACCATAGCTCGAACTATGAACATCTGGAATAGCAAACAAATAGCCTACAAATACTTCATGGCAGCTTCGTTACTTTAAATTTTATTTCCACTCGAAATCTTCCTTCTTCTTTTACTGTAACCTTGCCGAGAAACAGCTTGCTTCTTTCTTCTTGGCCAGCTGTTTTCAGTGGAGCTCGCAGCCCTTTCGTTTTCCAATAACATTTTCTTCACGATCACATTTTTTTTACTGTTTCATTCCATGATTTCCTGTTTTATGCCCCCTTTTTCCCATTGTTTCAGTCTGCCTTATTTATACTTTTTTTTTTCATCGAGTTAGTTTTTTTTTCTCTCAGGATCAGAAAAACACGGTGCTTAAGATTTCATCAATTCTTTATGGGTTTATTTTTGGGAAATAGAAATGAAACAGAATGACACCGAGAGGTTGTTGTTAATGGTGTTTAAGTGCACCAGAGCGAAAGGAAATCGATTGGAACTGGTCATTAATTTCCTTCTCAATGTTTTTCCAGGAGGCTTGAATCAGCCTGGAGTCTCATTTCTGGGGATATTACTAAGAGTGGGTGCTTTTCGCTTTAAAACCCTATTGTGAGCTACTAAAGGTTTCTGATAAAAGAGTTTGTCTTGAGTTATTTATAAAGAATCGAAGCAATTGTCGCGTATAAAATCACGCTTACTATTTTTAGTATCATTGACATGGGAAATACCATTAATTCTCGGATCACTTAAGGTTATTTTTATGTCTTTTTTAAGTAACTTAATTCAATATGATTTTTCCATTGCTGTCACTTAATACCAATGAATTGTCCTTTTATATTTATAGTAGATTCTCCATTACGTAAAGTAAATAACAGAAAAATGCAATAAACACTAAACTTTACACTAAAAATACACAGCACATATTAAATATAACATACAAAAAATATACAACACAAAACATTCAATTCTGCACACACAAAAAATGCGATTCACCGTACATATAAATAATGCACGATAAACACTATATGCACATATTTAATATACAACGTATATTAAATACAAAACTATACGCACATAATGCTCAACGTACACTAAACACTACATTTTATTCACAATAGGCAACACACATTAATCATTAGTCTATAAGCACAGAGTATTAACTTTATCAAAAGTAACACACACAAATACTTAGCATACACTAAACGCCACATTTTATTCACAATAGGCAACACACATTAATCATTATAAGCACAGAGTATTAACCATCAAAAGTAACACACACAAATACTTAGCATACACTAAACGCTACTCATGCAAATACTTAACATACATTAAACACTACACACATACATACTTAACGTACATTAAACACTGCACTACACATACACACACACACACTAATGGATATTAAACATACATTACGCTATATGCATACACACTGTGAAAATTACATAAAACACTACACTATACATACAAAGAAAACACACATTACACCATTGCAAATAATGCGCAACACACAATAAAAGCTATTTATATAGATTTAATACACAGCACACATTTTATACAAGCTTGTACACACATAATAAGCAACACATTAAATATTGCATTATACACATAATTAATGTACAGCACATACTAAACAATACACACTATTCCCAGTTTTCAAAGAAAGACAGCGTCTCTATTTAGACATTTGACTGGTCATGACTGTTCACGTGGTCACCTTTATACAATTGAAGTGGTGGGGTCCTCAAACTGTGTATTGTGTGACTGTAGTCGGCCCTATGACTTTTGAACATTTAAATAGTTGTAATGCACTGTCTTAGTATGATGACTCGGTCAAAAAGTACTGGAGAAAGGGAACTAAGGGTTTAGGCGCCAATGTTTAGTATTTTTAAAATAAATAACTTAATAATACACTATAAACACAAAGAATTCACTTCATTAAATACTACACGCACCATAATAACTTAACATACAATAAGCACGACACTACACACACACACACACAATTAGTATTTAACATATATTAAACACCTATACACACAATGAATACGCAACACGATTTAAACACAAAGTAATAATCACAAGGAATACACAACACACACTGATTTTTTATTATAATTGTATATGATATTACTCATGACACTGATTTTAAACTATTTTTTTAAAATATCAACGATTTGTTGATCAATGTTTAAGTTATAACTTGTTATTCTATTTGAAATGATAAATCTTAAGACATTCAATAAATCGTTATAAAGAAAACGAGGAACTCCTTGAATGTATTTGGAGAAAAAAAGGAAGTTAAAAATCAAATATGCATATAAATAAACGACAAAGTTCCTTACTGTAAAAAAAAGTGAATATATAAATATCTCTGAAATTTAAAAAAAAAAAAAAAAGATTGGTTTCCATTTTAATATATACTTAATTAATTAATTAAGTGTACACTTAAATGAAAACCATATACATTGAACAATCGAATTAGTCTACAATTAAATATTTTTATATACATGGCAAAATTGGAATCATTTTATTAAAAACATATTTTAAATAAGTGCTAGTATATATTCTATTCTTATAACTATTTTTACATTTTACTACAAAAAGCACTTTAACAGAAACGCATAACACTCTTGAATAAATGTTAACAAAACTATAATCTATTCTATTAGTATGTCCCTTAATAAGTAATACTTACATATAATAAAAAATAAACATGCGAATAGGTAGCATAATTGGATATACGAAAAATACTATTTTCTGAATACCCATAGAAGCCCATCTCATCTTAAAACTTCACATTCCACTATACTCCACAAACGAAAAAATATGTTTATGCTCTTTTCAAAAAACTCAATTCCATCTTGGAGATGAACCAATCATTTACATACCTTGCATTCCAGTGCACTTTCCTTCCATCCATCTCTCAAACATGAATACCTAATGGTAAAAATATTTATTCTCCATGCAATTCTTTCCCTATTCAGAAGCTCAGGCAGAAGACCAGATTCTCCTCCTAAGGCTGTTATCGCATCAACTCATACTTACAAATCTCTCGATTAAGCCTGTTCAGTTTCATTGCCGGAATTCAGTTTTCCTTGCACTTGCTTTAACGGCTGCGGCATTAGCATAGGAATGAGCATATCTGCATCATAAAATGATCTGCCCCCTGCAAGGCGGCATTATTCAAGATGTTCCCTTTCGTCTGAGCTCACTCCGTAATTGAAGGGGGTGTTTACTTTGTGAGCTCGGGGAAAGGTTTCGCCTCGATTAGGAGACAATACTGTTTTGAGTGAGAAACTCACACTTAAAGCAATGGTATTCCAAACTAAGTCATTAATGAGAGGAGATTTAGGATCTCTAAATGTTTGCTATTTAAAACAAATTTGTTTGACTCGATGAAAGTTATAACATGCAACTGAAATCGAAACTATTGTATTGAAAATACATTGAATCATTGTATTTGTTTTCTTCAAAATTTATATTTTAATGATACTCTTAATAGCAGCATTATTTACACATATTTAATATACAACATATACTAGATACAAGATACACATAATGTTCAACGTACACTTGACACTACATTATTCTTACAATAGACAATGTATACTACCCATTACACTTTAAACACAAATAATTCATTTCATTAAGCACTACAAGTACAATAGATACTTAACATACAGTACACAGCCACAGTGAGTACTTAACATATATTAAACACTACACAATACCCAAAATGAATAGGTAACAACATCTAAACACAAAATTATACCCACAAGGAATACACAACACACACTGATTTGCATTACAATTGTATATGTTGTTAATTATGGCAATTTAAACAAAATTTCTCAAAATATCTATGATTAAATGCTCTTGAATTATAACTTTTATTCTATATAAAACAGTAAATCTTAAGGCATTTAGTAAATTGTTGTTAGAAAAAGCGCCATTACTTATTTGTATGTTTAATAAAAATAAAAAAATATGTATATAAATAAATGACAACATTTGTAATTATCAAAAGTAAATAAATAATATCTGTGAAATTTTGAAAACAAAAGATTGATTTCCATTGAATTGTATATTTAATTAATTAATTAAGTGTACAATTGAATGAAAACTATATACAATTACAATTTAACTAGTAAGCATTTAAATAATTTTAATATAGATGTTAAATTAGAATCATTTTTATTAAAAACATCTTGTATCTGAATGCTTGTATATATATCATACTCTTATAACTATTCTTAAAGTTTACTATAAAAAGTAATTAAACTAAACACATAATAATTTTAAATAAGTGTTAACAAAACTATAATCCATTCTATTAGTATATTCCTTAATGATTAATACTTACATATAGTAAAAAATATATGGGTAGCATAATTAAATGGATCTACGAAAAATACTCCTTTCTGAATACCCCCTAGAAGCATATCTCATCTTAAAACTTCCCATTCCACTCCACAAACGAAAAATATGTTTATGCTCTTTTCAAAAAAACTCCATTCCATCTTGGAGATGAACCAATCATTTACATACCCTGCATTCCAGTGCACTTTCCTTCCATCCATCTCAAACCTGAATACCCTAATGGTAAAAATATTTATTCTTCATGCAATTCTTTCGCCATTCCAAGGCTCAGGCAGAAACCAGATTCCCCTCCTGAGGATGTTATCGCATCAACTCATACTTACAAATCTCTCGATTAAGCCTGTTCAGTTTCATTGCCTGAATTTAGTTTTCCTTGCACTTGCTTTAACGGCTGCGGTATTTAGGAATGAGCATATCTGTATCATAAAATCATCTGCCCGCTGCAGGCGGTTTTTATTCAAGATGTTTCCCTTTCCAGAACTCACTGTAATTGAAGGGGTGTTTACTTTGTGAGCTCGGAGAAAGGATTTCCCGATTAGGAGACAATAAGGTTTAGTGAGAAACTCACACTTAAAAGCAATGGTATTCTAAACTAAGTCATTAATATTTGGATCTAAATGTTTGCTATTTAGAACAAATTTGTTTGGCTCGATGAAAGTTAAGCTTACACAGGAAATTATTATACAACATACATTAGATACAAGACTGTATACATAATGTTGTGCATTTTGTATCTGGTATTTTATATCTTGTATCTAGTATATGATTAAACACTACATTATACTCACAATAGATAACACATACTGATCATTACCCTATAAACCATAATTCATTTCATCAAACACAACTCACACAAATACTTAACATATATTAAACACTGCTCTACGCATTCATAAAATACTTTGCATACATTAACCACTGCAGTACACACATAAATACTTAACATGCCTTAATCACTGCACTACACCCACAATGATTATTAAAAACTACACTATAAAAAGTAAATAAATATATATCTTTGAAATTTTGAAGATAAAAAATTGGTTATTTAATAGTATACTTAATTAATTAATGCTTTAATATAGGTGACAAAATTGGAATAATTTATTAAAAACAATTTTTTAACTATATGATTCTATATATCTTATTCTTATAACTTTTGATTTACTATGAAAAGCAAAACCCATAATACTTTTGAATATATGCTAACAAAATTATAATACATTCTATTAGTATATTCCTTAATGAGTAAAACTTTTGCATATAATAAAAAATATATGGGTAGCATAATTAGATGGATCTACGAAAAATATTCTTTTCTGAATACCCTTAGAAGTCCATCTCCTCTTAAAACTTCACATTCCACTATATTCCACAAACGAAAAATATATTTATGCTGTTTTCAAAAAACTCAATTCCATTTTGTAGATGAACCAATCATTTACATACCCTGCACATTTAGTGCACTTTCCTTCTTTCCATCCACCTCTCAAACCTGAATACCTAATGGTAAAAATATTTATTCGCCGTGCAATTCTTTTCCTATTCAAAGGCTCAGGCGGAAACCAGATTCCCCTCCTGAGGATGTTATCGCATCAACTCATACTTACAAATATCTCGATTAAGCCTGTTCAGTTTCATTGCCCGAATTCAGTTTTCCTGCACTTGCTTTAACGGCTGTGGCATTAGCATAGGAATGAGCATATCTGCATCATAAAATGATCTGCCCGCTGCAGATCAGCATTATTCAAGATGTTCCCTTTCGTCTGAACTCACTCCATAATTGAAGGGGTGTTTACTTTGTGAGCTCGGGGAAAGGATTTCGTCTCGATTAGGAGACAATACGGTTTTAGTGAGAAACTCACACTTAAAGCAATGGTATTCCAAACTATGTCATTAATGAGAGGAGATTTAAGGATCTTTTTAAATGTTTGCTATTTAAAACAATTTTTATTTGATTCAATGAAAGTTAAATATGCAACTGAAATCGAAACTATTGTATTGAAAATATATTGTTTCATTGTATTTTTTTCTTCTGCATAATTTATATTTTAAGGATACTCTTAAAGCAGTATTAAAAAACGTATTATATTTAATATACAACATATACTAGATACAAGATACAAATAATGTCCAACGTAGACCAAACACTACATTATACTCACAATAAACAAACAATACTAAATCATTACACCATAAACACAAATAATTCACTTCATCAAACACAACACACAAATACTTAACATTCATTAAACATTGCAATACATGCACAAATACTTAACGTACATTAACCCACTGCAATACACACACATAAATACTTAACATGCCTTAATCACTGCACTACATCCACAATGAATATTAAAAATACATTAAAAAACAACACTATAAAAAGTAAATAAACATATATCTTTGAAATTTTAAAAGATAAAAAACTGGTTTTTCATTTAATTGTATACTACATTAATTACTACTTTAATATAGATGGCAAAATCGGAATAATTTTTATTAAAAACATTTTGTTTAACTAAATTCTTATATATCTCCTATTAATAGTGTATATACTCATGTAGTATATGTTGTATATTATTCTTGTAATTTAGTTTTACAGTTTACTATAAAAAGCACTGTAACAGAAAAATACATAATACTTTTGAATAAATGTTAACAAAACTTTTAATCCTTTCTATTACTATACTCACTAATGAGTAATACTTACATATAATAAAAAATATATGGGTAACTTAATAAGATGGATCTACGAAAAACACTATTTTTCTGACTACCCTAGAAGCACATTTCATCTTAAAACTTCACATTCCTTTCCACACCACAAACGAAAAAATATGTTTATGCTCTTTCAAAAAACTCAATTCCATCTTGGAGATGAACCAACCATTTACATACCCTGCATTTTAGTGCACTTTCCTTCTTTCCATCCATCTCTCAAACCTGAATACCTAATGGTAAAAATATTTATTCTCCATGCAATTATTTCCCTATTCAGAAGCTCAGGCAGAAGACCAGATTCTCCTCCTAAGGCTGTTATCGCATCAACTCATACTTACAAATCTCTCGATTAAGCCTGTTCAGTTTCATTGCCGAATTCAGTTTTCCTTGCACTTGCTTTAACGGCTGCGGCATTAGCATAGGAATGAGCATATCTGCATCATAAAATGATCTGCCCGCTGCAGATCAGCATTATTCAAGATGTTCCCTTTCGTCTGAACTCACTCCATAATTGAAGGGGTGTTTACTTTGTGAGCTCGGGGAAAGGATTTCGCCTCGATTAGGAGACAATACGGTTTTGAGTGAGAAACCCACACTTAAAGCAATGGTATTCCAAACTAAGTCATTAATGAGAGGAGATTTAGGATCTTTAAATGTTTGCTATTTAAAACTAATTTGTCTCGATGAAAGTACTGAAATCGAAACTATTGTATCCGATATAACAAATTCACACAATAATATATTGATTGAAAATACATATAATCATTGTATTTTTTTCTTCTTAATTTATATTTTAATGATTATTCTAATATCAGCTGTTCTCAAATATTTTATCTACTTGTGAGCGGTATATAATTCAATTAGATGAAAAATTACCTTACGTTGGAGGAAAAATTTAAAATTCAAGTAATTTGCATAATTGCTTTTGATGATGAACATTAAGTAAAAATAATGTATTTCTAATTTGATCTAAATCAATAATAAATATCGGTCAGAAATCACATCTCATACGTAATTGACAAGTTTTTTTATAACATAACATCCACACATATCTTTTCGTAGAACAATCTCCCTATTCTTTACAGAATTAATTTTTAGTATATGAAAATTATTAAGACTATTTATGTTATAATTACCCTCACTTGATAACTGCTTAATCTACTATAAAATACAATTTTTAAAACCGTTTCTATGTGAACGACAATTGGAATATAACAAGAATTAACACAAAGTATCTGTGACGCATATACAGCAATTCATATTCCAGGTTTCAAATTTACTTTTATTTAAAGAAGGTGTTATCAGACACGCCAGAAACATAGACAAGTGGGGGAATGGGACACATTTTATTACAATCAACTGAACAAGTAACGTACTCTAATAGTTGATGTTTTGTCGTATATCACCTGAAAAGTACAAGAAAATCCAAATATCGTGCTGCTCCCGAATCATATTGGCTATGCTGATTGCCAGCTTGAAATATAAATCCTCCTCAGAGGGATGGTCCAGACAATGCATGGCGGCTGCAACAGCTAAGCAATAATGAGGAGTAAGCTCGACATCAGGCCAGTTGCCACATTTTGTATTTTTTAACTCTATCAGCAGAAATGTTCTCTTTTTTCTGTGGTGCTTCATCCTTAATCTTGTGAGAGTTGCAGCTGTTCTTCTGTCGATCTTTATATTATCCATATATTAGTACATTAATTTGGTATAGTCTGCAATTTTATTACATTCAAAATCCACATGAACAGGGATCCATTGTAGGGTTCATATTCGGTGAAAGCAGTGGATTTGTTCTAAAGATATATATTGTTCAAGATCATGCTTTGAAAACCCTTTATTAAGAGCCTGTAAGGCAGACCTTGAGACTATAATAGTTGTTTTGACAAAAGGTTAAAACTAAATATAACCATTATAAATGCAAATTTATGATACATCCTGATAATGTCGAGAGTAGTATGTTCTAAAAATGTAACCATATATAGCTATAGCGATCTTTAGGTTGAATCGATTGAATTTTGCTTTGCCAAATTTATCATAGGTTTCTCCGGAGACATTTTTTTTTACTTTTATTATCAAATGAATCAACATATTGCAGACCAATTATCATACGCCAAAATATTGGTAATTTTGCATTTTCATACAGGACATTCTATTTTCATCTTATAGGTATTCGAATTACATTATTTTCATACAGGACATTCATACTTTCATCTTATATATTTTGAATTATATGGTAAAGGAATATTAACCATATAATTCGTACCTTATTTATTTACAAAGTCCATTATTTTTTATGGATTTTACCATAAATTCTTACTTTTTTTAATTTTGACATTGACATCCTGCTAGTTTGATTTCTTAAATTATTAGTATTGATAAAAATTGATTTTTAAATTTATTTTATCCTGATGTGCTTTTATATGAAGTATAAATTCATTAAACTAACATACTAAATCTTTGTCGATGCTGTCATAATCTTATTGTGATCTGAGTTATATGTCTGTTTGAGGAGATGTGAATTGGAATACCAATTAAATAATACGCAGTTAAAGATGTCACTTATAAATAAAGTTATATCCGGTGGAAGGATATACATCAATATAAATGCTTAAAATGACAATCGACTACTGCTCAGAAGTTCTAGTCAGATTCAAGTGGAGAAAGAAAAATGTGTAATAGTTATTGTAGAATTTTGTCATCAAATTTTTCTTTGGGAGTTATGTAATTTAAAATATTATTTTTTAAAGTAAAGATTATTTTTATTGTTATTAAACCACACCGAAATTACATTTCTTCTCTATTACACCGTTCTGTTTGAATCAGTCTGTCTTGCCAGCTTACCAATTTTTCCACGCGATACTTAATTGGAATATACCATTAAGTCAAATAAAAAAAAATGTTACATTTGATAGTTATAATTTAAATCGTCACAAATGTAATGAGTTAAGTTTAATTATTTTAAACTAAACGCGTTTTTCACACCAAAGCAATGGGCCATTATGCTGTGAAGGTGAAATAATTTCAGACCCACTAAAGTTCCCGTTATTTCCTATAGATGGGAGTGTAGAGCTTATACCAAAGTATCACTTAGTATCAGCATATACCAAAACATTAAATGTATAGATACAAAGCAATTCTTGTTTACTTTAGAAATTATATATCGCAATGATTACATAATAATCTTAAATCTGAAACAACTATTAACGCATGATCCTTAAAATATAGTCTTATAAAAAACTTTTGCTTTAATTTATATGTTATAAATTTTTTGAATAAAAAAATATTAATACAAAATGAACGAAGTTTGTTTAATCATATTTAAAACAAATGCAAATCCGTTATTTTTATATATTCATATTACCTTATGTTATATAATGTAGCAGAATTACCACAACACATGAAAGACGCTTATTTTAATACAAATATTTATATCAGTTTCTAATGATCTCAAGATTATTTTCCCTTCACTGAAAAAAACAAATATGTATGCCCTTTTTTGTCTTCTATGTGTGACATTAATATATGCATATTTTGTAAAGACATTTCTATTACTTTTAACCTGATATTTTTTAAATCTTCCACTAATGATGTATAATTTTTCGAAGAAACTTTCAAATTATTTCGATCTTTTAAAACAATATTATTTTTATCATTAAAACAATCATAATATTTTATTGAATATATGCGATAAAAATAACAAAAGAAATATATAAGATTTTACATATTGAAAATGGTAATTTTGAAGTTTTCATTGTTGTTGCCAACGGAAAATGCGGAATTCTTTTGTTCTGAAACTGCAAACAAAGCAAAGATATTTAGAAAACTGTTCGAGTTTAAAAACATCGTGTTTTAGAATACTTTTTTTACATTTAAGTTTTCCAAAGTGGTCAAATTGGAGCACCGAGCTCAAAAACTGTCAGTTAAAAATAGTTGTCAGCAAAATCTCTAGCGTAACTCTAATTTAGGAGCTTTTAATTATTTCTTTTCGTTTGCCCTTACTCGATATTTCACCGGTCGTCAAGGGAAAAGTTTTCCGACTAGTTTTGAGTGGAAAGAATCCTTAAAAGTATTTAATTAAAGTTATCGCTCGGAATTTTCTTAAGACTTTTTATTGTGTGTTTCTTTTGTGCTTCTTTTAAAAGCAAGATTTGTCATTCGAAATGAACGTTTTGATTTTTCTGCAGTTAAATAAATTTCTTGGAAAACTCCCACTACGTGACTTTTTTAACATAGATTTTAACCGTTGCCAAAACTAGAGTTTTAATAAGGGAATTTCTTTGTTGTCGAATCATAAAGAACATTTCAGGTCGCGTAGATTATGCTGGAGCAAAGGAAATCGTTTGCTATATGCTCTAATTGGTTTAATTTGTTGAATTCTTAAAAGTTCCACAAATCTTTATTTGTGGACGCAGACTGCTTTATTCTTTTTTTTTTTTTTTTTTTTTTTTTTTGAATTATGCCTAATTTTAAATCCAAATGAATCATACTATGTTTAGTTTTCGCAATGTTAAGTTTGTGGTGATTAAAATAATGGCTTGAAGTTTCGTTTCTAGTTTTTCTCAACAAAATTGCTTTTGGAATACATTTAATTCTTGGAATATTTTAGAAAAAAAAACGCAGCTATAATGTATAGTAATCATTATAAGCACTAGAATATTTTTAAAAAAACATCACAAACAATAAATTCAACTGCATTTTCTTAAGACCACACGAGAAAGAAATTCGCGCTTAAAGAATATATCACTAATATAGTTTCACAAACATTAAATACATTTAACTAAAGATAATTATTTAAATATTTCGTTATCTCATACAAAATCAGAATTCCTTATATCGCATCATACTTATGTTGAACACGAGACCCGCTGATCTACCATAATAAAAAAATATCAAAGAGCTATATTCAATATAGGATTAATTTATACATATTTATTCATTAACACATTTGGGAGCTTTTATTCATAAAATCATTTATTCATTTTTAGCTTTTATTCATAAAATCATTTATTCATTTTTAGCTTTTATTCATAAAATCATTTATTCATTTTTAGCTTTTATTCATAAAATCATTTATTCATTTTTAGCTTTTATTCATAAAAGTCCTCCTGGAATGCAATGTCCTCTATTTTAGCTCTTTGATGAGAAATTCATGTCCTACATATGTGGAACACGAGACGCACTGATGTACCATAAGAAAATATATAAAAGTAACATTACTCAATATAGGTTTAATTCATACCATAATCACAAATTAGTACATATGGGACATTTATACTTAAAAGTTCTATATTTTAGCTCTTCGATGTTGTTGTTGCTGTCGTGTCCCTCTTGGGAGGATGGGTGCAGCTTCTTTTCTGATGGAGCACCCGTAGGTAGAAGTCTGACTTCTGCTCCGTGACGCTCTTATAGTCATAGGAGACTGGGACCTATGGTTTAAAGTGGATTCCGAATCACTACAAACATCTATAGCCCCGCCGGGACTCGAACCCGAAACCTGTGGTACCGAGTGCCAGAGCGCTAGACACTCGGCCATTCAGGCCCCAGCTCTTCGATGAGATATTCATATCCTACATATGTGGAACACGAGACCCACTGATGCACCATAACAAAATATACACTGAAGTGACAAAAGTCATGGGATACCTCTTAATATCGTGTCGGCCCTCCTTTCTCCCGGCGAAGTGCAGCAACTCGACGTGGCATGGACTCAACAAGTCGTTGGAAGTCTTCTGCAGGAATATTGAGCCATGCTGTCTCGATAGACGTCCATAATTGTGAAAGCGTTGATGGTGCAGGATTTTGGGCAGATCTCTCGATGATGTCCCATAAATGCTCGATGGGATTCATGTCGGGTGATCTAGGTGGCCAGATCAGTCGTTGAATTGTCCAGAAAGTTCTTCAAACCAATCGCGAACAGTTGTGGCCGGTGACATGGCGCATTGCCATCCATAAAAATCCCATCTTTGTTTGGGTACATGAAGTTCATGAATGGCTGGAAGTGATCTACAAGTAGCTGAACATAAGCATTTCCAGTCAATGTTCGGTCCCAGTCGCACCAGAGGACCAAGTCCATGCCGTGAAAAAACAGCCCACAACATTACGGAGCCACCACCAGCTTGAACAGTGCCTTGCTGACAGTTTGGATCCATGGCTTCGTGGGTCTGCACCACACTCGAACCCTACCATCAGCTCTTACCAACTGAAATCGTGACTCATCGGACCAGGCCACGGTTTTCCATTCATCTAGGGACCAACCGATATGCTCACGTGCCCACGAGAGTCGCTGCTAGCGATGTCGTTCTGTCAGTAAAGACACTCGAGTCGGTCTTCAGCTGCAATAACCCAAGAAAGCCAAATTTCTCCGCACAGTTCTAACAGACAAGTCCCTTGTACTTCCCACATTGATTTCTGCGGTTATTTGACGCAGTGTTGCTTGTCTGTTAGAATTTACGACTCTTTGCAGACGTCGCCGGTCTCGGTCGTTAAGTGCAGGCGGTCGACCACTGCGCTGTCCATGGTGAGATGTTATGTCTGAAATGTCATACTCTCGGCACACTCTCTTGACACAGTGGATCTGGGAATGTTGAATTCCCTAACGATTTCCGAAATGGCATGACCCATGCGTCTAGCTCCAACTAACATTCCGCGTTCAAAGTCTGTTAATTCCCGTCGTGCGGTCATCATCACGTCAAAACCTCTTCACATGAATAAATAACTTGAACAGAAATGAAAGCACTGCGCATTTATACCTGTTCTACGCGATGCTACTGCCATCTGAAAATTTGCATATTGCTATCCCATGACTTTTGTCTCTTCAGTGTATAAAAGTAACAATACTTAATATAAGATTAATTCATGCCATATTTATTGATTAAAATATTTGGGACATTTACGTATTCGTAAAAGATCACCTGGAAGGCCATGTCCTCCCTTATAGATATATACCCTGAGGTATTCATATCATGCATAGGTGGAACATGAGACCCACTGATGCACCCCTATAAAGAATACCAATATAGCATCTACTGAACATAGGAAGTAAAAGTTAAAAGTTTTCTGAAATTAAAAAGATTTCCATATTATATTTCACTGATATTCAGTGCTTGTCAAATGATCATTTTTGAAATGTAATAGAATTGATCATATTCCTCCTCTTACCTTTTGATGTGAAGTTCCAGGTTTTTATAACACATAATACGCAAATGTGGGATAATAACCTCAAAAACTAATCCCTTAAAGCATTGTACTTTTGCTGATAACCAGTGGATAGGTCGTTAGTAGCGTTCATAGTTGGAATGCAAGGTCTATTGATGTAGCATACAAAAATGTCGTAACATTGCACAAAATAAAGATAAAAATATTTCCATAATGTATTTCAATGATATTCAGTGCATGTCAAACAATCATTTAATATTGTAAAAGAAATGGTACCAATCCATCCCTTTAACTTTTCGCAAATCGACAATTTCTCGAGGGGAAGTACAAGAATTTACATTTTAGCTGACTTAGATCTAAAACAAGACGAAGGTACAAAAGTAAAACAAAGACAAAAAAGCAAAAGAAAAAAAGAAAAATTTCTCATTGGCAAAAAATGGCTGGCCATATGCTTGATCGGAGAATTCCCTGAAACTTGATTGATAGTAAGGGCCGGAGAAAGGACTTTTTCTACTTTCGTTCAGAAATCGCTTTGAAATACGTAGTTAATGGATTGTAAAAACGTAGCACGAGGCTTTATCATAGCGTAAAAATTTACGGCAGTGTTATTGCTGAGCTTTGAAAAAAACGAGAGCTCAGGTGTAAAAAAGGAAAAAAAAAAAAAAAGAGAAAGAAAACTGTGAATTCATTCGAATATTTTTCGTGTTTTTTACTCCTTCGAGTTTCTTTCTTTTTTCTTTTTTTATATGAAGCGTTATTCGTTTTTCTTATGCAAAATGGTTTCTAAAAGGTGAAAAGATGCATAAACAAAAATATTTTACTCAAAAATCGTGTTATATACTCTGATGCATTTGAGACTTTTTGTAGAGAAAAAAGACTTAAATCGTCTAAAATGCATGTTTATAAATAGACTATTCATAAATATAAAATAAAAACAACTATTGTTTATACATATTTTTTTAAATATATTTTTCTTACGTCTACAAACAGCCTACTTTAAACTTAAAGAAAATGTACAAATACAAATATACAACACTAACATTTCAATAATCACCATAATAATTAACAACATTCACATAACAAATATACAACATCAGCATAAAAAATATACAACGTCACCACAACAATAATAATCAACATGACAATTATACAACATCAACATAACAAATATACAACATCAGCATAACAATAATAATCAACATAACATATGTACAACATCAACTTAAAAACAATAATTAACATCATAACAATAATGATCAGCATAATATATGTACAACATCAACTTAATAACAGTAATCAACATTATAACAATTATACATCATCAACTTAATAACACTAATCAACATTTTAACAATTATACAACATCAACATAACATATGTACAACATCAACTTAACAACAATAATCAACATAATAACAATTATACAACATCAACATAACAAATATAAAACTTTAACAAAACAAATATACAACATCAGCAAAACAAATATGCAACATCAACTTAACGCATATACCATATCAACATATATTTTAATAATTCATGTTATAAGGAACCTAATAACATGAATCTCTAACAGGTTTAGTTTAATGCAGCATAGCATAAATATAATTATCATAGCAAAAATATTATATAAATCAAATACAATTTTCAAAGAAATGTATATTTTATTAGGAATTAAAAAAATTCTACAGAAATTAGTGAAATGCTATAAAATTCATATTACAAATATTAAATTCTACAGAAATGGCTACGAAAAATGGGGCATCATATTTTAAATTAGACTTCGAGGTTCATAATGAAAGTATAAAATCATATCTAACATATTTTTATTTAATTGATATTTATTTGTTAAGCAAAGCGTATATTGTGAATGTATGAAATATTTTTATAATGATTTAAAAATAAAATGTTATGGAATAGGAAATAATTACTTATTAGTTAATATTCTAGAACATTTTATTTAGTATACACATGTTCTAAAATAAAGAAATGAGCAATGTTTTGAAACAAAATTAAAAATTAGTAGATTTTATATTACAGACAAATTCTTATGAACTGATATCCATCAACTAATATAATTTGTGGAATTATTTTAATTATCATTAATAATAGCTCTGTAGCATTTAAAACTTCTTAGATATTTCTATAGCATTTAATATTTATACTGGTAACATTAAAAATTTTGAATGATACAGAAGTTGGCAAAAAACATGTATATTATTTTGAATAAAATGCAAATTCTAATAGATTTTCCAACAGTTATTCGACAAAGTATAAAAATATAGAATCAAATGTAATGAAAAGTCAAAATAATCTTTTAAAAAATTCAATTTACAAAAGTGATTGGAATTCGATTGAGTTTTGATTCAATAATGTCATACGAAAGTGATTCATTTCTTAGTACTTTTCCTGTGAAAGGAAATATTACATGTAAGAAATATTAGATAGCAAAGCAGATTAAACGTAGAAGTGAATACGAACGACATATAAGAATATGAATTGATGTAACTAAAAAATATTTCAAAAATAAGTGAATGTATTATATAATTGAAAATAAAAAAATGTAATTACCAAAGAAATAGGCTGATGCTTAAAAAATAAATAATCTTCCTATCATTTGAAACTGAAATGTCTTTTAATTTTTTTCTACCAGCATATTGCTTTCAACTTAAAAGAAAAAGGACTTGTCAATGAAAGCATGCATATTCTCATTAAAAAGTCATATATCTCTCAGAAAAATCTCACTCTCTCAAAAGTCTTTTGTTCTTCCAACACAGCGTCTCAACTCAAAAAAAAAAGTACATATACACCGTGTAATTGTAGAAGAAATTCTTTTACTTGAAGTTTTCAATAAACACATTTTCTTCCGAATTATATTGTATTTGAATAATTTAAAAGATCAACTATTTTAATTATATATTAATAAATCGCAGTTTAATTGTAATTAAATTATAAAAGGATCATCTGAAGTTTGACATGTAAGCATATTCGTGTCACATATTTCATATTCATATTATAGAAAAATTCTTACGAATATTTAAAACGTTCATAAAAAAGGTATATGATTTCGGTGATTAACTTGCTATACTGACCATGATCTGGATTACAGATCTTTCCCATTCAATATTTTAACATGGGCGGCATGGTATTTCCTATGATTAAAACAAACTTGATATATTTAATTTTGATTACTCATATTTTTAGTGAATACATTATGATTACTGATATTATATGCAAATATGTATCATTGTGTCTAATCATCAGTGTTCTGAAGTGCGGGACGGACATCCCATGAGTAATCTACTCATGGATGAATGGAAAGAAAGCAACTATTATTATGATGACATCTGTAAATAGAAGTCTGACTTAGTTCCGTGTCGCTGAACAGGGAGGGCAGTGCCTTACGGGCGGACTTTTAAAGATGACGCCCGCATTAATGTATCATATGGGAGAAAATCCGGAAAACTCCACCAGGTAGTTCGACGCACGAGGAATGATGATGAACATCACAAACGACAACGAGTATCTTTGTTTTTTGAAACAGTGTCTACAACCAAGTCGACAGCCGATTGAACCTCAGCCCTAAGTGCTCACCAGTGGGACATGTTCCCACTGAGCCACGAGAGTCGGAATTATATGAAATTGCGTTGCAAAATTACAAAAATTAGCATTTAAAATATCCATTTAAATATACTGTATACTACAACGGTTCTTAAAAATTGTTTTTGCCCGGCTCGTGGCTCAGCGGCAACATGCATCTGATTCGTGATTGCAAAGTGAACTTCAACCCTAATGTTCACCAGCGTGTAGGCTTTGTTGTCAACACTGTTTCATAAAACGAAGAGAATCGATGACGTCTGGGATGTTTATCACCTTGCCACGTTAGTCGGACTACCTGGTGGAAGTTTTCTGTGCTCTCTCCCATACAATGTTCAAATACAGAGTAGCCCTGTAAAGTCCTTCCTAAGGCACAGCTCTTCTCCTTCAGCGACACGGAGCCATGTCAAACTTCTATTTACGGGTGTTCCATCACAACAGAAGCTGCCCCTCCTTCAATGAGAACACGCGGGTTCATGGATTTTGTTTAGACATTGCTGTCCACAAAGTGGGATAAGAAACAACAACAAAAATTGTTTTGGAAATATAAGGTAGAGTTTCAGGCACCAGAATTTATTTTAACCTTTTTTTATATTAAATTTTGCTAAAACAAATTATTTATATATATATGAATATACATTTTCATAATTTATAAAAAGTTTTTATAAACTAAAAGAATGTTTATTAATAAATAAAATATATATATATATATATATTTGATAAAGCAAACGATTTTTTTATTTTAGATTATTTAATTTATAACAAGCTGAATATAAATATAATACCTTATCATCAAAATAATTTTTTTTTTATAATAACTTACATTTCTTACGTTTAGAAAAAATTTTATCTTTTCTTTTCTTATGTTTAGCATCATGTTTTAGTAAAGTTTTGATTATTTTTATTTGAATGCAGAATGCAATTCGTCGAGTTCAAACATGCTTAGATTACCAAGCTTTCTTCAAGTGCATCAAAACTAAAAGTTTTAACAAGCTTAGATAGTAGAAACGTTCAAATATAGGAACTTAAATGCAAATAAAGCTCTTGAGCAAAAGCAGAAATTCAACTTTTAAGCTCGAACATAAGTACAATTTTCACAAAAGAGATTTGCAAAAAAAAAAAAAAGGAAAAAGGTAGGAAAAAACACAGAGGGATCGTTTTTGAGACACACTTCAAAAAAAGACTTTACAAGAGTACAAGAGTAGTATCCAAGAATCCTTTCTTTAATCCCTTGGTCACAGTCAAGAGTCACGTTGTTTTTATTTGTTTCAAAAAAGAATCTCGCTCGAAACCACTTCCTCCAGACTCAGAGAAGAAAAAAATTCTAACAAAAGGACCACAAAGTGAGAAAAAACTTAACGAGTGAAGTCTGAATTTGCGTCTTCTTCCTTCTCACCATCTTTTTTTCTGTTCTCAGCTCTTTCTTGCACTCCGGAGTTGAAGACAATTTATTCCATTAAGTCTTCCTTTTCGTTTTACTAATTACTGTTGGCAGTTTTACCTCCTGAAAACTCGGAAATTCCGGCTTCCTCCCGGTACTCCTTGCTTTGATTTCTCACTCAGCAATCTATGTAATTCGGAAGAAAAGGTGCTTATTGAAAACTTAAGTAAAAAGAATTTCTTTTTACAATTACACGGTGTATATATACTTTTTCTGAGTTGAAATGCTGTGTTGGAGGAGCTTTTGGACTTTGGGACTTTGGTTGGACTTTTTGAAATATTTTTCTGAGAGATGTTTGCCTTTTGAATGAGAATATTCATTGTTTCATTGACAATTTTTTTCTTTTTAGTTGAAAACAAAATGCTGGCAGAAAACTATTATAAGACAATACAGTATCAAATGTCAGGAATCTATTTCTTTTTAAATCATTGTTTCTTTTGTAATTACATTTTATTTTCAATTATATTTTAAATTAACCTGT
The DNA here is from genome assembly GCA_021605095.1 of Caerostris extrusa. Taxonomy (NCBI): domain Eukaryota; kingdom Metazoa; phylum Arthropoda; class Arachnida; order Araneae; family Araneidae; genus Caerostris; species Caerostris extrusa. The sequence goes on from BPLR01003912.1 coordinate 244,198, forward strand.
TCTTCAAATATTCAGTTCTACCAATTCATATTGTCATATCTTTTGTATTTCTAATTTAATTTGAATTCTAATATTTCTTTATATGTAATATTTTCTTTGTAGAAAAAAATTAATAAAAAATGTATTTCATATGACTTTATTGAATCAAAATTCATTTGAATTTAACCACTTTTTGTAAATTGAATTTTTAAAATGATTATTTTTGACTTTTCCTTTTAGCTTTCATTGCAAATATTTTTTCACTTTCTTAATAACTATAAGAAATTTCTATTATAAAAATTCAAAATAAAATACCTTTCTTTTCAAACTTTTTGGAAAATTTTTAAATTTTACCCTGGAAAAACCGGAAATTCCGGCTTCCTCAAAACTCCTTTGCTTTGATTTCCTCACTCAGCAATCCATGTAATTCAAAGAATAAGGTGTTTATTGCTTAAGTAAAGTAAAGAATTTCTTTTACAATTACATGGGTGTATATACACTTTTCTGAGTTGAAATTCTGTGTTGGTGGAGCACAGACTTTTGAAATATTTTCTGAGAGTTGGTTGCCTTTTCAATGAGAATATTCATGTTTTCATTGAACAAGTGCTTTTTTCTTTTTAAGTTGAAATCAAAATGCTGGCAGAAAATAATTAAAAGACTTTTTGTTTTATTAAATTTTTTACTTTCAATTACTATATATTAAATTAACCCCTTTCAATTCTTTTTAGTTTTTATCAATTCAAATTCTTATATCTTTCGCATTTCTAATCTACTTTACATTCTAATATTTCTTACATGTATAATTTTTTCTTTTATAGAAAAATTACTAAGAAATGACTTTTATATGATTTTTTGAATCAAAAATCCATTAAATTCCAATCACTTTGTAACATTCTTGTAATTCATAAAAATGTTTCAATAAACGGAAGGTTCATTCATGGTTATCTTTTATTTTAAATTAAATATTCTACTACAAACTGAATATAAATATAATTCCTATCATGATAAATTTTTATTTATAATTACTTACATTTCTTATTTGAGGAAAAAAAAGCATCATGTTTTAGTAAGTCTTGATTGTCTTATTTTTTATTTGAAAGCAGCACGCAATTCGTTGAGTTCAAACATGCCTAGATTGCCAAGCTTTCTTCAAGTGCATCAAAACTAAAAAGTTTTTAACAAGCTTAGATAGTAAAAACGTTCAAATATAGGAACTTAAATGCAAATAAAGCTCTTGAGCAAAAGCAGAAATTCAACTTTTAAGCTCGAACATAAGTACAATTGTTCACAAAGAGATTTGCAAAAAGAAAAAAGGAAAAAGGTAGGAAAAAACACAGAGGATCAGTTTTTGAGACACACTTCAAAAGACTTTACAAGAGTACAAGAGTAGTATCCAAGAATCCTTTCTAATCCTGGTCACAGTCAAGAGTCGCGTTGTTTTTATTTGTTTCAAAAGAATCTCGCTCGTAACCACTTCCTCAGACTCAGAGAAGAAAAAAAATTTAACAAAGGACCAGAAAGTGAAAAAAAAAAAACTTAACGAGTGAAGTCTGAATTTGCGTCTCCTTCCCTTCTCACCATTTTTTTTTTTCTGTTCTCAGCTCTTTCCTCCATCCCGGAGTTGAAGACAATTTATTCCATTAAGTCATCCCCTTTTTTGTTTTACTAGTGCTGTTGCAGTTTTTCCTCCTGGAAAACCGGAAATTCCGGCTTCCTCCCGGTACTCATTGCTTTGATTTCCTCACTCAGCAATCTATGTAATTCGGAAGAAAAGGTGTTTATTGAAAACTTAAGTAAAAGAATTTCTTTTTTTTACAATAACACGGTGTATAAACTTTTCTAAGTTGAAATGCTGCTTTAAAGAAGCACAAGACGTTTGAAATATTTTTCTGAGAGTTGGTTGCCTTCTCAATGAGAATATTCATGCTTTACTTGACAAGTGCTTTTTTTTTTTTAAGTTGAAATTAAAATGATGGCAGAAAATAATTTAAAGATATTCATTAAATTAAATTCAGAATTAATAGACATTCTTGGTATTGGTATCAAATTCCAGGAGGATTGTTTCTTTTTTAAATCATGCAAAAAATTATTTAAAAGAAAGAAATCATGTAATAAATTCTTAATATTTCTTCTTCTGTAATATTTATTTTTAAATCATGTAAAAAATTATTTAAAAGAAAGAAATCATGTAATAAATTTTTTATTTTCAGTTATATAATAAATTAAGCGCTTTTTCAAGTTTTCAATTCTTTTTTAGTTTTATCAAGTCATATTTTTATGTATCTTTCGCATTCAACACCTACGTTTAATCTACTTTGCTAGTCTTTTGAAATGAATTTCATATGACTTTTATTGAATGAAAATTCCATTGAATACCAATCACTTTTTGTAAATTGAATTTTTAAATTGATTATTTTGACTTTTCATTCGGTTTTCATTGCATTCGATTCTATATTTTTCACACTTTCTTGAATAAGAAATTTTATTATAAATCTTATTCAAAATAAAATACCTTTCTTTTCCAAACTTTTGCAAAATTTTAAATTTTTACCCTGGAAAAACCGAAAATTCCGGCTTCCTCCTTGAACTCCTTGCTTTGATTTCCTCACTCAGCAATTTATGTAATTCGAAGAAAGGGTGTTTATTGAAAACTTAAATAAAAGAATTTCTTTTACAATTACACGGTGTATATGTATACTTTTTGAGTTGAAATGCTGCTTTGGAGGATCACAAGACTTCTTTTGAAATATTTATTCTGAGAATAGGTTGCCTTTTCAATGAAAATATTCATGCTTTCATTGACAAGGGCTTTTTCGTTTTTTTTCAATTCCTTCTATTAGCTCACACTCCATATATATATATCTTGTTCAAATTTTCAATCGTTAATAAAATACTTTTATTCATACATTCAAGTTTAAATACATTTTTTAATTTGCAGTGTAGGACACTTGATGTTAATACACTTTTTCAAATATTAATTCAATAATTAAATTTAATTAATTAATTAAATTTTTTTAGATTTAAGTTGATCCAAGACCAATAGATGGCGCCAGATAAACTTAAAAATGAATGAATGAAAATTATTTATAAAGGACTTTCTGCAATATAGTGGAAAAAAAGTAGAATTTACTTTTTTTTTTTTTTTTTTTTATATAATACTTGTTTAAGTTGAAATCAAAATTCTGGCAGAAAATAATTAAAAGACATTACAGTATCAAATCTCAAGATATTTATTTCTTTTTTTTTAAAGCATAGACCTAGTTCTTTTATAAATTCATTTTTTTTATTTTCGTTTATATATTAAATTAACATTTCCCTCAATTTTTTGAATTCTTTTTTTAGTTCTATCAATTCTTATATATTAAAGGCAAATATACAATTCAACTAAGATACAACTATCATGAATATCAATTCTAAAATTTGATATTATAAAAACTTTCAGAGCAGTACATACCTGAAAGGAAAGCCATAATAAAAATTTTGATACACAAATGATCACCATTTCTCACCGGACAAAATTTTAATTGCAAATAATTGTAAAAAAAAAAAAAAAAAAAAAAAAAATTCTGAAAACAACATTGAATAAAAAATTGATTTAATTTAATCTGCTAAGAAGAATGTTGTAAATAATGTTACTCATTTACATTCCAATAAATGATCATTAAGATTCAAGAGATAAGTTAGTCAATTACATTGTCTGTAATTGCTGAAAATAAATTTGCTTAAATTTTTTAAACAAAAGCATAAAAAAACAATTTCACTATAGTAGTATTTTTATTCTTAAATTGATTTTAAGAGTATGTAAAAATGTTAATGGAAATAAATTAAGAGCTTTTAATTTCTTTAACGATTTTGTAATTAAATGTTTTAGCTAAAAGATACTAATTGATACACATTTAATTTATTATTAACGTAAATTATAACAAACTAAACGTAAATTATTACAAATAAATGTAATTTATTTTGTACATAGTTATTATATAGTTAATTATTATTAAGACTTTCATGATATTATAATGTCAATGAAATCTAATATTACTTTTAATTAAATTACATAAAAAAAATAAAATTAAAAAACTAATAGATTAAGGATGAGACCATAACAGTTTAAGTATTTTATTTTTATCTGCAAATTTTTTTATTGTGTTTTAAAGGAAAAAATAAATATTTTTATTGTAAATCATAAAAAATAATTTTTGTTATATAAAAATTAAATCTTTTCATATATCACTTTTCTTTAAATTGTTGTATGTTGTATTTATATATATAATTAACATTAAAAAAATAATAAGTTTTTTTAATTCTAAATTTTATATAAAACCTTTCATTGTATAAAACCAAACACACTAAAGATTATTCGAATAAGTTAAGTTAATCATGTAAAAAAATTACAATTAAAAACTGGAATTCAAGATTTTTTTTTCATAATTTATTTTTAGAACAGGTATAAATATCATATTAGTTAATTTATATTTGAAAAATTTTAAAGTTTTAAGTTTTCCTAATAACTATAAATTAAAATATAAATAAATAATTAAATAAAAATTAACTAAATATAAAAATAATAGTTAACTAAATATAAAACTTATAGTTTTATATTTTACATTAAAGTTTTTTATTTTTATCAACAAATTCCTTTATTTTATATTTAAAAAAAAAAAATATATAATTTTTATTTTTAAATTACAAAATTTAATTTTCATATTGAAAAAAGTATGCAAAATTAAAACTTTTCATTCATCATTTATTTCTACAAATTGTTGTATGATGTATTTTACTATAATTAACATTAACAAATAATATTTTTTTTATATCAATTCTAAAATTTTATATAAGAAATTTCAGTACAGCTTATGTAAGTGTATTCAAATAAGTTAAAAACATCTTAAAAAATTGCAATTAAAAACTAGAATTCAAGATTTTTTTTTATAATTTAATTTTTTTTTCAACGATGACTTATAAAACTAAAAAAAAAAAATAAATTGAATCTCAAAAAAACATATTCAATTTTTGAAACGTATAAATATCAAAATAGTTAGTTTATTTTTGAATTTTTTTTTTTACAAATAAAATAAAATTTCATATTCTAAACTAAACATTAATTACATTTAAATTAAAAAATAAATTACTGCAGACAGATTTTTTTTTTATATCGAAACTTTTTTTTTATTTTCTTAATAATAATTTTTTTCCTTTAAAGAAATTTTTCAAAAAAAGTATTTTGACATTTCTTAGCAATCATTTTACTTTTTTTATTATTAAGACAGACAGACATTTTTTTATTATTGCAAAGACAAAACATTATAAAATGCATCAATACATTCCATTTTAATTATAAAATATTTAATTAAAATAGAAATCTATTTTAAACATGTTATATTAATTTAAAGGTATTTTGTTTTCTTCGATTTGTTTTATTTAATGAATTTATTAATTAAATGAACACGGTAAAAAAAAGAGTAAATATCATACCTTTTTAATCATATTCTTTTTAAAACGAAGGAAAATGTTAAAAGGTAGGAAATAAATTTTAAAAAAGAAAGAAGAAATATCTAATAATAATTTACTTCAAAATTTAAAAAGAGCAATAAATTTACCATGGAATATAATTGGAATTTTTAAATTAAAAATCTCTTGGGAATGTTCATATCTAAAACACGAGAACGAGAAAACATTTTTTTTTTGTAATTTTAATTAATTTTTTTATACAAAGCACAAAGTTTTTCTTTACTAATATTAATTAAAATGCCTATTATTTATTTTGTTTTTAAAAAAAAAAATATTTTTTACCTATTGTCAACTATTCTTACTATATTCCTATATAATAATTTTTAACATAATCATGTTTTTTATTTACGTTTCTACACATTAATTGTAACATAAAATGTTGTAAATATATTGATATTGTCTAAAATAAGGTGTAATAAAGATAATGTCTTTTATTTTTTCATCAACTCATAATTCTTCAATATATTGCAATTGCATTTTTATTTTTACATAAAATATTTTAAATGTTTTATCAATTTTTATTATTATACAAAATTAGAATAAGGAATTAAACCTCTTTAGGATATATTTTTATGAAGTAAGTAATACATTTTTACAATGCACTTTGACCATATAAATATACATTGTTCATTATATTTCAATAAAGATTATTTGGTTGTTTATGTATATATATATATATATATATATATATTGTGTATATAAATATAGAAATTATAATCTATAATTGAAATTTATATTATTTTGAGTCACATAAAAATTAATTCAATTTTTCAAACCTTTTCAATATAATTTTGCGTATTTAAATTTCTAAAGATCTTATCAAAATCGTATATTTATTAAAAATTTTAAATAACTTATTAACTTTATTTTAACATATAAATAATATATTTAATGGTAATTTGATGTTTATTATTTTCTCTTGAATGCTAACAAAACATGTTTATTATTTACAAACTCTAAAACTCGAAAATAGGAAAGCTTAAATTTATTATATTGTTTTACACATATCTATTTAACTTCTTTTTACTAATTAAAGTACTATTTAAAGATAAACAAATATCCAAAAATTGTTTCTTCCTCGTTGCTTTAAATTAATTTGGCTATTAATGAAGTTTACATTGCGCGTGTTTAAAATATACGCATTCTGTTTATCTTTATCCCAATATAAATTCATGTCCTTGAGTTATTAATTTGATGCGTTTTCAAAATAAATGAAATACTTCGTTAAATTTCTAATAACATATCACATTTCTAAATAAACTTCAATTAAATATCAAGAAAATGGGAGCCGAGTTTTCTCAAAATTAAAAAAAAAAAAATTGTATTGCAAATAAACTATTCATAATTTCCCTTTAATTCACAAAAATTGAATATCCAAGGACGTCATCTACGTTAAATTTGTTACACTATCCCTAAATTGAAAGAAAAAATATCAAATTTGAAGAGCAATCAAATTAAATATTTTCTCCTAATAAGTTACTTCGTTAAAAATAACAACGTCTTCATAGTAACTTTTAGATGTTTACAATGAATAAATCAAGTTAGCAGCAGCATATGCGCTCCCGGCGATCTTTTTAGAAAGGCTTTTCAATTTCGCTTCATTCCGTCTCACTTTTAATTAAATCCTGCGTAAGAACTAAATAAATGTTGTCCTCCATGTCTCATATTCTTGGAAGAGATCTAAATTACGTTTTAAATCTGGTACAAATGTAACGGAGCAAAACTTTTCCTTTATTTTTTTGGACGAGACAGCGTTGATATGCTTGCTGCAGTTGTGCGGGGATAAATTGAAAACTCTAAAGCATCTCTTTATTTGGAGGCTGGAGGATTATGTTTCATGTATAAAAAGAAGCAGGGGGTGAAATTAGTTGAGGCTTTATGATAAAATGAGCAGATGAAACTTTAACAAAGGCTTTTTAAATGCAGCTTTACGTTCTAAAGGATGAAAACTAAAATATGATTGTGAATTTAAATGCGAAGATATTTAAGCAGATAGAACGAGAAATGCATTTTTGTGTGGTTGCAGTGGTACATCATTTCTGTTTTACAAATTCTGGTATTTAATTTAACAAAGTGTTAAAATTAATTTAAAGTTATTAACCACTGTTATAATGAAATGTAACAAATACAATTTTTATCCGGATTAGTTCCTTTACTTTACGGATTATTCCCGAGTATTACTCGTATTTTTATATTTGTATTTTTCGAGATGCCATGAGTTAACTTTTGAGAAAAAAAAAAATTTTAATTCAGGATTAAAAAAGTATTTTGGAATATCTGATATTATTTTAAAGCAAACACGAGTTAAATAAAGCGAAAATTAATTTTAATTCTGGACTAAATGAATATGGCAAACACTATTTTATATGAGTTAACTATTAAGAGAATTAAATTATTCTAAGGTAAAACGAGTGTTATGGAATATCTTATATTAACCGAGTTAACAAGTTAAAGAGCGAGAATTTTAATTCTTTAAAACGAATATAGTGGGCTATTATATATTATTCTAAAGTAAACAATGAATTAACTAGAGCGAATTGATTCTGGATTGTATATTAATTATATCATGCTAAAAGCAACAACGGGTTAAAATCGATAATTAATTTTAATTCTGGACTAAAACAAGTATATTGGCACTATTTTATATCATTCTAAAGCAACCACGAGTATTTAAATGGTATAGCTTATAAAGAATATATGGATATAATAACAATTTTAATATGTTTGGATTATTTATTATTTTCTTTTAAATGTTAACAAAATATGTTTATTATTTGCAAACTCATAAATATCGAAAATATGTAAGCGTAAATTTATTATATTGTTTTACCCGTATCTATTTAATTTCTTTTACTAATTAAAGTACTATTTAAAGATAAATAAATATCCAAAAATTGTTTCTTCCTCGTTGCTTTAAATTAATTTGGCTATTAATGAAGTTTACATTGCGCGTGTTTGAAATATACGCGTTCTGTTTATCTTTATCCCAATATAAATTCATGTCCTTGAGCTATTAATTTGATGCGTTTTCAAAATAAATGAAATACTTCGTTAAATTTCTAATAACATATCACATTTCTAAATAAACTCCAATTAAATATCAAGAAAATGAAGAGCCGAGTTTTCTCAAAATTAAAAAAAATTGATTGCAAATAAACTATTCATAATTTCCTTTAATTCACAAAAATTGAATATCCAAAGACGACATCTACGTTAAATTGTTACACTATCCCTAAATTGAAAAGAAAAAAAATTCAAATTTGAAGAGCAATCAAATTAAATATTTTCTCCTAATAAGTTACTTCGTTAAAAATAACAACGTCTTCATAGTAACTTTTAGATGTTTACAATGAATAAATCAAGTTAGCAAGCATATGCGCTCCCGGCGATCTTTTTAGAAAGGCTTTTCAATTTCGCTTCATTCCGTCTCAGTTTTAATTAAATCCTGCGTAAGAACTAAATAAATGTTGTCCTCCATGTCTCATATTCTTGGAAGAGATCTAAATTACGTTTTTTTAAATCTGGTACAAATGTAACGGAGCAAAACATTTTCCTTCATTTTTTGCAGACAGACAGCGATGATATGCTTGCTGCAGTTGTGCGGGGATAAATTGAAAACTCTAAAGCATCTCTTTATTTGGAGGCTGGAGGATTATGTTTCATGTCTGAAAAAAAGCAGGGGTGAAATTAGTTGAGGCTTTATGATAAAATGAGCAGATGAAACTTTAACAAAGGCTTTTTAAATGCAGCTTTACGTTGTAAAGGATGAAAACTAAAATATGAATGTGAATTTAAAATACGAATGATATTTAAGGGATAGGAACGAGAAATGCATTTTTGTGTGGTTGCAGTGGTATATCATTTCTGTTTTACAAAGACCTGGTATTTAATTTAAAGTTATTAACCACTGTTATAATGAAATGTACAAATACAATTTTTATCCGGATTAGTTCCTTTACTTTACGGATTATTCGAGTATTCTCGTATTTAATATTTATTTTTGTTGTTTGAGAAAAATAATTAATTTTATTGGGATGCAATGAGTTAACTTGAGAAAAAAAATTTTTTAATTCTGGATTAAAATGAGTATTTTGGAATGTCTTTTGATATTGTTTTTAAAGCAAACACGAGTTTATATAAAGGAAAATTAATTTTAAATCTGGACTGCGCGCCAGGGAGAAAAAAACGAACGTATATTGGATATTTTATTTAAGTCAAAACAGAGAGAGAGTTAACTGGACTAAAATGAGCGTTATGGAATATTTTAATTAATGGACTAGTTAAACGAGAATTAAATAATTGGACTAAATCGAATTTTTATTATATTAATTCGAAAGAAAACAATGAATTAACTAGAGCGAGAATTAATTTTTAATTCTGGACTAAAACAAATATAGAGAATATTTTATATCATGCTGAAACAAACACGGGTTAACTAGATCGATAATTAATTTTAATTCTGGAGTAAAACGAGTATATTGCACTATTTTTATATCATTCTAAAGCAACCACGAGTATTTAAATGGTATAGCCTATAAAGAATATATGGATATATTAACAATTTTAATATGTTTGGATTATTTATTATTTTCTTTTAAATGTTAACAAAACATACTTATTATTTGCAAACTCATAAATATCGAAAATATGTAAGCGTAAATTTATTATATTGTTTTACCCGTATCTATTTAACTTTTTACTAATTAAAGTACTATTTAAAGATAAATAAATATCAAATATTGTTTCTTCCTCGTTGATTTAAATTAATTTGGCTATTAATGAAGTTTACATTGCTCGTGTTTGAAATATACGCATTCTGTTTATCTTTATCCCAATATAAATTCATGTCCTTGAGCTATTAATTTGATACGTTTTCAAAATAAATGAAATACTTCGTTAAATTTCTAATAACATATCACATTTCTAAATAAACTCCAATTAAATATCAAGAAAATGGGAGCCGAGTTTTCTCAAAATTAAAAAAAAAAAATTGGATTGCAAATAAACTATTCATAATTTCCCTTTAATTCACAAAAATTGAATATCCAAGGACGACATCTACGTTAAATTTGTTACACTATCCCTAAATTGAAAAAGAAAAAAATCAAATTTGAAGAGCAATCAAATTAAATATTTTCTCCTAATAAGTTACTTCGTTAAAAATAACAACGTCTTCATAGTAACTTTTAGATGTTTACAATGAATAAATCAAGTTAGCAGCAGCATATGCGCTCCCGGCGATCTTTTAGAAAGGCTTTTCAATTTCGCTTCATTCCGTCTCAGTTTTAATTAAATCCTGCGTAAGAACTAAATAAATGTTGTCCTCCATGTCTCATATTCTTGGAAGAGATCTAAATTACGTTTTAAATCTGGTACAAATGTAACGGAGCAAAACATTTTCCCTTTTTTTGCAGACAGACAGCGTTGATATGCTTGCTGCAGTTGTGTGGGGATAAATTGAAAACTCTAAAGCATCTCTTTATTTGGAGGCTGGAGGATTATGTTTCATGTATGAAAAAAAGCAGGGGGTGAAATTAGTTGAGGCTTTATGATAAAATGAGCAGATGAAACTTTAACAAAGGCTTTTTAAATGCAGCTTTACGTTCTAAAGGATGAAAACTAAAATATGATTGTGAATTTAAATGCGAAGATATTTAAGCAGATAGGAACGAGAAATGCATTTTTGTGTGGTTGCATGGTTATCATTTCTGTTTTACAAAGACCTGGTATTTAATTTAAATTTATTAACCACTGTTATAATGAAATGTAGCAAATATATTTTTATCGGATTAGTTCCTTTACTTTACGGATTATCCCGAGTATTTTATATTTATTTTTTCGGGATGCCGATTTATTTAGACAAAAAAAAAAAAAATTTAATTGGTATTTTCGGATATTAAAAAGTATTTAAATATGGATATTGTCTGATTATTTAAACAAACACAAGTTAAATAAAAAAATTAATTTTTATTTCTGAGTATCTCTAAAAATTTTTCGGGAATTTGAGAAATAAATTAATTTTATTTTTGAGTATTTTAATATCTTATATTATTTTAAAGCAAACACGAGTTTGTAAAACGAAAATTAATTTTAAATCTGAACTAAAACGAGTATTTTGGTATATCTTACATTATTCTAAATCAAACATGAGCTAACTAGAGCGAGAATTAATTTTTAATTCTGGACTAAAACGGGTATATTGGAATATCTGATATTATTCTAAAGTAAACAACGAGCTACCTAAAGCGAGAATTAATTTTTAATTCTGGACTAAAACGAGTATATTGGACTATTGTATATTATTCTAAAGCAAAGAATATGTAAACTAGAGGAGTATTAATTTTAATTCTGGACTAAAACAGAGTATATAGGACTGTTTTATATTTTTCTAAAACAAACACGAATGAAATAGATCGTGAGATAATTTTTAATTCTGAACTAAAATGAGTATATTGGACTGTTTTTTATATAAATCTAATCAAAACAACTACGACTAGAATTAATTTTTATTATTATTTTATGAATTATAGAATTATATTGGAAAATATCAAAGCGAAAGTTGCATTTTGCTAACAGAGATTTAGAAATATTTTTCTCATTTTTTTCCTACCTGATTGTTTTGGAGAGGGAGTATTTTGTACTATAAAATATAGAAATTAATTTTATAATATTTATAGATATCATAACACATATTATAGATGCGAATTTAATATAAATCAGTGTATATTTATTGTCTATGGTCTTCTCTAGTTGGTGGATATACTTGTTTGCAATGTGAAATAACAAAACATTTTGTTGTTTAAAAATATTCCTAATATCTCAGGAACAAAATTTAATAAAACAACCAGTAAGAAACAAGTGGTCAATAAAACGAAAAAAAAAAATCGATAAAGGGAAAGAAAAACTCCACTCTCGAAAACAATACCATAATTTTAATCCATAACAAATTTTAATCAAGTGATAACAAATTTTAATCAAGTAACAAATTTTAATCAAGTAACAAATCTACTAATAAATAATTAACAAATCCCACATCGAAACATTAGAAATTGCCTAAATTAAATGTTTCCTTTTAGATTAAATGATTTTGTTTGTGACTTTCCTTAATTTACTCTCCATGTCTACTTCAATCAGTATGTCGTTCCACCATTCAATGTTAAATGAAATCTTTCCGCCCACTTACATTTGCTATTTGATAAGGTCCGAGTTCAGCTGCCTGCCCACATTTTTGTTGTTTTTGAGATGTATTTTTAATATATAAACAGCCAGTTTCTCAATCTTATCTTGTAATCAACTTATTGCATCTCAGTTTTAAAAACATTTTTCTGTCTTACTAATGGTGATATCAACTATTCTTTTTTGGTACTTGTAATATCGTATGTCAAATTTCTTGTAGATGCTTGGTTTGCTTTGTTGTTCTACAGTCATTTTTGAACATTTTAGGCTAATTATACAGGAACCTACAGTTTAATGTGTATTCCGAACCACTAACAAACATCCATGCCACCACCGGTATTCTTACTTGAAGCCTGTGTTACTAAAGGCCAGAGCGCTAGCTAATTGGTCATCAGGCTGCTACTTGTGTTGTTGTCGAAGATTTGCAAAAATACATCACCAGAAATTAATAGCAATAACAATAAGTTCATAAAACGAGAAGAAAACTTTTCCCAAATATTATATCTAAAGTTTTTTTAAAAAAATCTGTAAATTTATTTTGAAATCAACAATTTTTAAATTTCTTTTCAAATTTTACAACTTTTCGGTATGATTTGTAGTAAATTTTAAAAATTGCAATACACGCAGTTTTATTTTTAATTCAAAAGAACACTTAATACTAGAAAGATAAGGAATATTCATATTCGAAAGTATCAATCTTAAAACGATTAACAGAATAGAATATTAAAAAAAGAAACACATTAACTTTCTTTTTCTGAAATATTTTTGAAACAAAATATGAGATTTCTAATTAAAGAAGAATTAAATTCAATTTCAATTTTAATTTAATTTCCTACTGATCTGAAATTATTAATGTTATGATCTAGAACACTTAATGGAGCTGGAAAATAACAACTTACTTTTATTTGTTATAATGCCTTTAGAATTTTAATACATGTGAACTGTAGCTATAGCATTAAAAAAAGATACATAAAAAAAAGATTATTTATAGCCTTTCAATTAAATTTCATTGTAAGAAAAAAATTGTTAAAAAATCCAATTTGACTGTGCGAAATCGTAAATTTGTCATTGTTTAAAATGCAGTAATATTTTTTCAATGTAGCATTAAGCGATGTAGTTTTTTTTAATTAATTTAAAACAAATTTTGACATTCATTGCCTTTATGAAAAATCAACTTGCTATTAATTGCTTGCTTGTTATGTTTTTTTTTTGCTATTATTGATGGGACAGCAATTAAGTGTGTCTTTAGAAAAGAATGCGAAAAAAAATTTGTTTTTTTTTTTTAAATAAAACAAAAAAATTTTTGCTTGACTCCATCTAATTAATTAATTTTTCCTTTGAAATAACATTTTTGAATTTATGATAAAAAAAAACGTTGTTTATAATATAGGAAGGTAATTTTAATTTTTCTACTTTTAGAAAATAGAAAAGCAAATTAATAAAAAATGGATATTTCATAAAAAAAAAAAAACTACTAAATTTTTGAAAACTACTATTTTTCTACTGAATTCGAATAAAATTAGACATGAAGCAGTAATGTATATATATAAAAAAATCACTTTTGATAAAAAAAGAAAAAAATTGTTTTCATAATATTTATATGATACTAGTGATAGAGAAAAATAAAAATTATTTTTGTAGTTTATAAATTGTTGAGATAATTTTGACGGAAATTTTTTATCTAATGATGAATAAGTTAAAATCAATAGGAAATAAAAGTAATAAATATTATTATTGTTTTTAAGATATTTCATTATACACTTAATTTAAATTTGACAGGCAATCCAAAATTTTAATTTAAGTTATTTCTTATTATTGTTTAATATTCATTATACGGAATCCACTTTAAGTCGTAGTGTCCGGTCTAATATGATTGTACAGCGTTTGGGGATAGGTCTAACAACCCTACCCTGTTAAAAGTCAGCGTCATGGAACCTAGTCAAATCTTCTACCTACGGGTGCTCCATCTCAACAGATGCTGCCCTTCCATTCTTTCATGAGACCACACGGGTTCTTGACCATGGTCTAGATGTTGCTGTATTTGTAATACGGTATGCCAAATTTCTTGTAAAAGATATGCAAAAAAAAAAAAAAAAAAAATACATCACGAGAAATTAATAAAAATAGCAGTGTTATTCATAACATTTTTCAAAAGCTATGATTCAATTTGTAAAAAATTTAAATTTAGTTTGAAATTAATATCATTTTGAATTTTCTTTCAAATTTTACATGATTTTGATATGATGTGTATTAAGTTTTAAAAAATTGCTATGAATATTTTCTTCATTTAATTTAAAACATCACTTAACACTTCAAAGATACGAAAATATTCATAATCGAAAGTATGCCTTTTAAAACGATTAACTAAATAAAGTATTAAAAGAAACTCATTAATTCCCTTTTTTTTAATAAACTTTTGAACAAAAGATGATATTTCTAATTTAAAAAATAATTAAATTAAATTTCAGTTTTAATTTAATTTCTACAGATCTCAAATTATAATTGTTATGATCTACAGCACTTAATGGAGCTTCCAATACTAATTTGCTGTTATTTATTATCTTTTAGGAATTTTAATACATGTGAACTCTAGCGATAGCATTAAAAAGATACATAAAAAAGAAACAAAAGATTATTTACAGCCTTTCAATTAAACTTCACTGTGGAAAAAAAAAAAATTGTTAAAAAAAAAACCGACTTGACTGAGCGAAATCGTAAATTTGTCATTGTTTAAAATGTAGGAAATATTTTTTTTTTTTCAATATAGGATTAAGCGATGTAGATTTTTAATTAATTTAAAACAAATTTTGACATTCATTGTCTTTATGAAAAATCAACTTGCTGTTTATAATGATGGGATAGCAATTAAGTGTTCCTTTAGAAAAATGTGGAAAAAAAATGTATATCTTTTTTTAAAATTAAACAACAAAAAAATATTGCCTGACTCCATTTTATTAATTAATTTTTCTTTGAAATAGCATTTTTTCAATTTTATGGAAAAAAATTGTTGTTTATAATATAGGAAGGTAATTTTAATTTTCTTACTTTTAGAAAATAGAAAACCAATAAATAAATAATGAATATTATTCTATCAAAAAAATAAACATTTTTTCTATTTTTTTGTACTGAATTTGAATAGAATTAGACATGAAGCAGTAGGATTTATAAAAAAAAAACCATTTTTACAAATAAAGAAAGAATTGTCTTCATAATATTTATATGATATCTAATGACTTTAAAAGTAAAGATTATTATTCTAGTTTATATTTTTTTTTAATAAGGATGAATAAGTTCAAATCACGAGAAATAAAAAAAAAAATTATTATTATTGTTTTTTAGATATTTCTTTTTACCTTTAATTTATATTTGACAAACAATATAAAAATTCCAATTAAATTTTTGTTTGTGATCATTTAAAATTAATTATATCGAATATACTTCTATTATATACAAAAAAATGAATCATTTATTTTAATCAATGGATGTCAAAGCTATTTTAAGCATTCGCATTATTGTATTATTATTGCTATTGTATTAAAGCTATTGTAATATTTGCATTATTGTTAGAATAAACGAATAAACTGATATGATTAATAGGCTAGATTATTATTCTGTCAAATAGTATCACATTTTTTTTTTTTAGAATTCACCTGAAGAAATGAATGATTATTCGTAGTACTGGTATACGATTGTTTAAATTGCAGTATAAAAATATGTAAAAATTAAATTATTGCTTTTCAACGCAATACAAAAAGTAATCGTATATAATCAAACCATTGTTTATGCGTCCTTTTATTGTACAATGGACTGTCACACCATTGAAGAAGAAGAAGATAAACATTATATTAGATTAAATAATGAGGCAGGAATTATAATTATTTTTCAGAAATTACTAAGTTTAAAAAATAGCTTACAGCTAGTTAAAAAATAATGCTGAATTATTTATTTGAATATATTATCAAAATGATAAAAAATGTGACTATTTGCCTGAAATAAATAATTCATAGGGGAAGACCTATGAATTGACAATTCCATGGAATAATGAAATGAATTGTGTTTGATCAGCCACAAAGATTAGATAATTTAATTTATTAACTAATTTAATTAACTTTACAAAACTCCATGTAACGAGAAAATCTTTTGTTTAGTAGGCAGAAAATATGTTTAATTTTATTATGTATAGTGGGGTATTTTTAATTTGTATACCATTTTACACAAAAATTCATACCACTAAAGTACCATTCATATATAAATATATACATACATAAATCATTAAAATATAAAATAGCATATATATGTATATGTGCTTAATTCTACTATACGATAACATTTTTAATGTTTTTGTAAGTATTTACTAATTACTATCATATAACACAAATCTTTTAAAAAATTACACTTGATATTTAAATTTTTCTTCGCTTCTGCAATTTAGATAAATGTAACTCATGGGGACAAAAAATATATCTTCTTTCAGTGTAACCATAATATTACACCAACGCAATATTCACATTTTTTTTCCTCAACTAAACATATCCTGAAAACATTTTTACTAAAACCTATTCCAACCACGAAAGATACATATACATATCATTAAAATTCCAAATTTCAGTATATCTCATTCCAGAAAAGTACCGCTTTCTGGCGACTGCCACATCAGAAGGAGGATGCGGATAAATACTACACATCTCTGCAGCATCTTCTTCATCTTCTTGGAGGAAACACACACGAGGCATTATCTTTTGTAGCGTGCCGCCTCAACCCTATTTCATTCATCTTTCCAAAGCATGACAAGAGATAGTCCGAGACATCTCCCTCATCGCTGACTGTAACCGCACGCACCTTCATCTCTTGCACCCACCTCCACTCCCTTGCTTTTCGAACAAATGAATCACGTGACCCAACGGGGATCAACTTCTGGTGGCAGAAAGAGGGGGAGAGAGAGAAGGATGGAGCAACATTTCCACCACCCACCTCTTGTTGTTCTAGTTGTTCTTTTCCCTGTCGAAGGACACAGATAGAGAGAAGACGAGAATTGCATGCCGAGCAATTTAGAACATGATGTTCGTGAGAACGGAAGCGAATGCCCCCGTTTTGCGGTATTGGTGGAAAACAGCATTCTATCTCTCTCTCTCTCCCTCTATCTTTCTATCTAGCTATCTGTGCTGCCTTCTGTAGATATAGCAGCGAGATAGGTACTGAGTGAGATGGAACTGCCTTTTGGGTTCGGTTTAATTAATTAACAAATGAGACGTAATACTTTTGACAAGTTGCGTTTTCGAGAACGAGTGGTATTTCTGAAGGCTTTTGTCTTTCAAGTGAGAAGTAGCTTTGCATAACATGACACATTAAATTAAACTTTTGCGTAAATCTTTCTTATTTTTAAATTATGTCAACATTTTATTTGTAAAAACAGAGGGAAATGCAAGAGTTTATTTGAGAAACAATTATTGTTTTAAGAATTACTTGGCAACACTAATTTCAATAACAATTTCATAACAGTTACTACTCACTAATTTGCATTGCATTATGGTAGTTTCATGCGAAATTAAAACTTTGAATGTAAGCAAAATAAACTTAGTGACAAATGTCATATTTAGATGATAATTGGTATAAGATTTAAAGTAGTATAAGATTTATAATTTTCGAATTATGTCAAATTTCATTTGTAAACAAAAAAAAAAAAATACAAAAGCTTATTTCAGAAACTTTTATAACAATTATTTGGCAATACCGATTTTTATAACTTCATAACAATTACTACTCGCTAATTTGCTTTGCATTATGGCAATTCGATACAAAAATTAAAAAAAAAAACTTATTGACAAATGTCAAATTTACATGATAATCGGTATAATATTTAAAGTAGTATAAAATTTAAGATTCTAAAATTATATCAATATCTGATTTGTAAAAAAAAAAAATAATGAAACAGTTTATTTATGTAAAAGCTTATAACAATTATTTGGCAACACCAATTTTTATTACATTTTCATCACAACTAATACTCGCTAACTTGCATCGCATTATGGCAGTTTGATGCAAATTTAAAACTTTATGGATAGCCATAACAAACATATAGACAAATGTCATATTTAGATGATGATTGGTGTAAGATTTAAAATAGATTTTTAAACAAATTTTAGTTTGAAATTTATAAAATTTTATTTAATTTTGCGTTCAAATATGATTTTATTTTTATTATGTTGGAAACAACCTATTGCATAATGCACATTTTGTTTACACTAATTTTTAGAAGATAACGAAATTAAATAATTGCAATTGAACATAACATTTTTTATTTTAATGTTTTAAAAATTTTATGGGTTTTCAGAAGGTCTTTTTATTTGATTATCTTTTTATTGAAATAAGATTATTAAAATAAGATTTTCCATAGTCTCAAAAAAAAATGAGAAAGAAATATTCCTCAAATCAGAAAAAAAGTACTAAAAACATTAAAGTCCGAAAAGAAATATTTATACATAAGAAAGAAACTTATCATAATTAAGAAAGAAAGAATAAAGGAAACAATCAAAAATAAGAAAGAAATAGGGACGAAGATTATCAATAATACACGAATAAGAAATTCTTATTCTTAATTATTATTATTATTGAAAATTATCAATAATAAGAAAAATAAAGAAAAATTAGCAATAATAAGAAAAACAAATAAAGAAAATTATCAATAATAAAAATAATAAAGAAAATTATCAATAGTAAAAAATAAAGAAAATTATCAATAATAAGAAAAAAATAATAAAGAAAATCTCAAATAATAAGAAAGAAGTAATAATTGAAAATTATCAATAATAAGAAAAAATTATCAATGAAAAGAAAGAAAATTATCAATTGGAAACTCAATAAATAATAAAACAAAAGCAATATTATAATCAAAACAAAAATAAAGTTATCAATTATAAATTAATATTTTCTGTAGTGAGAAAAAAATATTTAAAATATTAGATTTCCCAAAAAAAAATTACATTTATAGTTTACATTAAACTATATTTTATTGTGGCTTCACACGTTAGTCATTATTATTTCTAAAAAAATAGTGAAAATAAATTATTGCGTCGGATTTCATTTATTGATGAGGTAAGGATATTCTCAATGCTGGATAAATATCTCAAAAAACTTGGTATAAAACAAGCCTGGAGGTGCAGACTTCGCGACGGTTTTTCCAATTGGACGCGGGGATCTCAGAAACACCATTACACGCCGAAGTCAGCACGGCCGCATTAAAAAGTGGTGAAGTACATTATGATTTTTCTTCTTCGGAAAAATCGAGTCGTAAACCCAAGTACCCGAGAGTTTACGAGTCCTTTTAGCACAACAAAAATGATATCTGCCATTTTATGAGGCCAGAAAATGCACTCCCAGGGATTCGTTAACTCCAGCTCTGCGAAGTTACATTTTTGCGCTCTATAAAACCTAATGGAAGTCTAACTGTGTTTCTTATAAGACTGTTCGGTTCTTCAAGTTTTGGACTCTTCTAATGTGCTTCTCATTGGGAATTCTTTCTGACTGCTTAGTCATTCATATTAACGTGATCATAATCTGTCCCCAGAAAAAGTTTGCTGGATTCCAAGTTGTAAAAATTCGTAAATCAGGGCATATAAACAAAAGGCGATTATTTGCTGTTTTATATTCATTTTATTGGTGGACGTGGTTTATTGTTTTGAATTGAATACATTTGTTTATGGCATTCTATATTTAATTGGAATTATGAATGTTTCATACAAATGGAGAAATTCAATAAATGTATCTTCTTAGCACAAACATTCATATTAACTTGATCATAATCTGTCCCCAGAAAATGTTCGTGTATCCCAAGTTATAAATATTCGTAAATCAGGGCATATAAACAAAAGGCGATTATTTGCTGTTTTTATATTCATTTTATAGGTGGACGTGGTTTATTGTTTTGAATTGAATACATTTGTTTATGGCATTCTATATTTAATTGGAATTATGAATGTTTCATACAAATGAAGAAATTCAATAAATGTATCTTCTTAGCACAAACATTCATATTAACTTGATCATAATCTGTCCCAGAAAATGTTCGTGTATCCCAAGTTATAAATATTCGTAAATCAGGGCATATAAACAAAAAGGCGATTATTTGCTGTTTTATATTCATTTTATTGGTGGACGTGGTTTATTGTTTTGAATTGAATACATTTGTTTATGGCATTCTATATTTAATTGGAATTATGAATGTTTCATACAAATGGAGAAATTCAATAAATGTATCTTCTTAGCACAAACATTCATATTAACTTGATCATAATCTGTCCCCAGAAAATGTTCGTGTATCCCAAGTTATAAATATTCGTAAATCAGGGCATATAAACAAAAAAGGCGATTATTTGCTGTTTTATATTCATTTTATTGATGGACGGGGTTTATTGTTTTGAATTGAATACATTTGTTTATGGCATTCTATATTCAATTGGAACTATGAACTTTTATCCGAATGGAGAAATTCAATAAATATATCTCTTAGCACAAACATTCATATTAACTTGATCAAAATCTGTCCTCAGAAAATGTTCGTGTATCCCAAGTTATAAATATTCGTAAATCAGGGCATATAAACAAAAGGCGATTATATGCTGTTTTATATTCATTTTATAGGTGGACGTGGTTTTGGTTTAAATACATAATTATTTATTGCTTTTACATTCAATTGGAATTATGAACTTTTCAACCGAATGGAGGAATTCAATAAATCTACCTCTTTGCGCAAAAGTTTTTTCTTTTTAATTGATTACTCATTCATTCGCAAAAAGTCGTGAATTCCAGGTTATAAAAATTCGTAAATCAGGGCATATAAACTAAAGGCGATTATCTGTTGTTTTATATTCATTTTATTGGTGGACGTGGTTTTGGTTTTGATTTGAATATATTTATTTATCGTATTTCATATTCAATTAGAATTATGAACTATTAATAAGAATGGCGAAATTCAATTAATGCATATCTTAACACAAAATATTTTTTTAATTGGTTAGTAATTTGTTTTAATGTGATCATAATCTGTCTCTGAAAAGTTCGTGGATTTCAGATCATAAAAATTCGTAAATCAGACGTATAAACAAAAGGCGATTATTTGCTATTTTATATTCATTTTATTGGAGGACATACGTAATTATGCGTTACGAATTATAAAAAATAATACATATTATTCGAAAACGGACTATACTTTAAGATTTATTATACAATTTTATGACTTGAACACTTTATAAAACATTAACAAACAATATAAATGTTATAATGAGGAATTTAATATAATAATGCTTTATAAATACTATTGGTGTATATTTACATTTATCAAAAATTATTTATTCAGATAAATTTATTTTGTTTTGAATCATATTTGCCCTCTATGTTCATATTAAGTACTTAGTTGAAGTGTTAATTGAAAAAAATATATTAAAAAAAAAAAAAATTAATGTAATTTATAAAATATAAATTTTTTTTTTTTATTCGTATAAAAATTTATCTATTAGAACCAATACAACAGCTTTAATGCTTCTTGTTATTTAGTGTTTATTTATCTATTTTTTCTTTAAGTATATCATATTAAGTAATATAGAAAATGTTATACAATTTAAGTAATTATTTAAAAGAATTTTTCAATTCAGACGAGGAAAAACATTTATCTGAGCATAGCATTTATCTATGAAAAGCATTTATTTTATGAATAAAAACATTTTTCATCTATTGCCAAAGAACATTTTCAAAAATTCAAAACGATTAGGAGACATTATACTATTTTTAGTTATATTGAGTTGAAAATAATAAAAGTTAAAAATGAAACATAAACTGCATATTAGCAAATGATTCACTATTCACTTCTAAAATAAGATACATATTTATGTCCCATTCGAACTTTTAACCCAGGTCTAAAAATTTTGTAACAAAATGAAGATCCATGGCCCGGCGTTATGTTATATTTTAAGACGCACTTTCCCATGCGAGATCCTACAGCCATTACACTCTTCTTTACCATAAATGCTACCAAAAGAAGAATTCCCAGCAAATAAACTTCCCATTCCCATACATTACGGAATCCCAAAACACTTCTCCATAAACAACCCGTGCTATTTTTCCAAAGGTATCACGCCAGACATGGTTTTCTGGAAGGAATTTCCTTAAAGTTTCTTGGTCGTCTTCCAGAAGTACCAAGAATGATAAACTCCTTAAGGATGTCATCAGTAGGAAAAGGTCTTCCCTGAGACTCATTTAGTAATCCGTCTTGTGACGGGACTTGTGTACATAAAAAAAAGAAAGAACGACGATGCTTTGCCGTTTCGTTGAGGTATGTCTCTATGTTGATATTGTTCTCCGTGGACTCATAATAATACTTTTACCGTGTGCCAAAGAGTATATGGATTAATAATTACAAGTCACCATTGTGACCAGGTGGGTTAAATATCAGTCTCACATTCCTCGCGTTCTTTAAAGTCGTCGTTTTCATTTTCATAGAAATCAAATGGGATTCAAAACGAAGGTTTTAAATTTATATAAGAAGTATAAATTTTAGTTCTTAGTGTGCTTAAACAGTGCCAAATAACCAATAAAACAATAGTCAAGTTAAATAATTGTTTAAAAAATCTGATCGTAAATCATTCTTTGTAAAAGTTGCAAAATTTAAAAATTCAGATATTTTTTAATTAATACATTATAATATATTAGTGGTTTAGTTAGTGAAATGAAAAATAAAAAATAAAAAGTCAATCATAATGTACTTTTAATCAATGCTTTAACTGTTGCCTTATTTATTTGTTATTTAAATTATTCTTTGTTTAAATATATATATATCACCCACTTTTTTTTAAATATATGTGAAAATGAAAAATTGTTTATATCAAGTTTACGATTACAAATTGTAATCATTTATTTTTAACAAAAAACAATTGTTTGTTTATATCTGCCATTAATAAATAATTTTAAGTAAATTTTTAGTTGGAATATTTATTTTTTATTTATAATTTTTATTATCTATGTATTATTTACTTCTGTATCTGAAATATGGAGAAGCCAAAAAAAAAGCATGATTCATTATTTTATATAAAATTTGACTTATATTTTAAATAAATTAATTGATATTGCCAAAATGCATTCAAACATTTCCCAATCCATCGTTTTTGTAATTTTTAATTCACTAAAAATATAATGCTTAAAATAATTTTTCATCAATTATCAACAACCCACATCTATAGTTATTTACTTATTGTAGTTACTAGAAAAGCAAATAATACAGAAAAATATGACTTTATTCTCTTATTATTGAATAGTTCAATTTTTATTTATTTCCTACCTAAATTATTAACTATGACATATTCGTTTCATTAACAATTACCTATTCATTATTTATTTATTATTTCCTTAATACATTTAGAATGTTTAATGTTATAAATAAATAAAACACAGAGCATGTGTAACCTCTGGACGGCCTTTGACATATGCAAGCATTTTTTTTCATCATTGGTGCAACAGAGGTGCAACACATCATGGAGCACAGCCGTCTGCCTACTAACATATATGTAGGCATTCACTTTTATAATTATAGTTTCTATAATTAATAAAAAGAACAGAAATTTGATAATGAGTTATTCACTGCAGAATCTCCCAACGAGAAAAATATAAAATTTATGGTTTGGCTGCACTGATAACAGTAATAGTGGTATAAAGTTAGGAATAGGAAACTAGCATAAAACAGTACTTTGACTGTCGCTGTTGTTGGATTATTTTAACAAATCATTATTATTTGAAAAAGTAATACCATATATATTAAATATTTTTAATTTTAATAATCCCGCAATAATAATGAACAACTCATAACCTTATTGTACGAAATCATTTCACTTATAAATTACTATTAACACAGTGATCACTAATGTGTATGTTATGGGTTTTGTACATTTTTAATTTTTTTACCCTATATTTTTATTTCCATTTTGAATTCCTATTAATATAAAATGAATTAATCATAATAAAAGAAAAACAATTGTCATTTGTTTTTCACTATAACGAAAAACGAAATCATCCCTGAAAAGGTTCAGAGATTATCCTTGAATTAAAAATGGTGATACTTAATGCTCTATAAATATAATTACATAAAAAATTAAAAAGTTTCTAAAATGCAATTGAATCAAAAACAAATAAATAATAATAATAATAATAAATAAATAAATTTTAAATGTAATAAATGAAAAAAAATCATGAGTAGAAATTTTCTGATTATTTCTATTAGAGTTATTTCTATTAAAATGAAACATATCAGGTGAAAACATTTTATTGTTTAAACAGCTACTAAAAATAACCGATATAGCCTATAAAAACAATATCTTTTAACACATTATTTGGCATGTTAAACTGCATTTTGAGTTTCAAATCCATATATCCGCCTCCATTTTCACCGACTTCAAAAAAAAAAACACAAAGAAAATACATCATCCCTTGAATCTTGATACGCCCCATATATTTTTTATCAGAGGGTGAATGCTTAACTTTTCCAACCCCAGAAAAAAGAAACTCGACTCACAGTTCTGTAACACCGCCGCTCTTAAGAGTTCACTTTCGTGAAAAGTAAAGTTTGTTGTAATTCTTCTTTTTCCTTTCTTCCCCCAACCCCACTTTAGCCAGACTCGAAAATTCACAGGCGAGACAGCAAAGACGAATCGATAAGGCATAAGTGAAATCGCTCTCTGTTGCAGGAGTCGCTCTCAAATCGCCTTACATCTGTCTTGAAGGATAAGCTCTTATATTTCTTGAAACTGCATCCGACCACGATAAATGTCCATTTCGATATTACGTGTGGGGAATCTGTATCCGCGATATCAAGATTCGAGCAATGTTTTTGAAAAATATTAAAACCGCAATTCGTGAAAACAAATCTGGTGGTATTTCGTCACGACTCCAAATCTAGTTGTTGTTTTTTTCAAGAAAAATAGTTAATATGCTACGTTATCCAATGCCATGTTGTTTTTTGGCTTAGCTCTTTGTTTAAATTCTTTCTGTTATTTAGTTTAGTATTCTTTAGCTTTATTTACATGAGCGTTTTTAAAAATATAATTCATCTAGCATAATAGATTCAGCTACGTACTATATGGTACTACTGTGCCCAAAGAATAAGACCAATTATTTTTTTCAAAAACTCTTTATTTATTCTTACAAATTTATTTCATCGCCTTCAATGCAATCCCCTCCGGACACAATACGCTTATGCCAATTTTTTCCAATCATCAATGCATGCTAAAAAGTCATCTTCAGGGGAGGGCCTTCAAAGCGCGCGGCGATTCATGTTGAATCTCTTCAATCGACTCAAAACGGTGTCCCAGAAGTGGTCTTTTGAATATGATGGTTGTGGAAAGAGATGGGTTTCATTTTCGGCGAAAACATCATGAAGATGTTAAGAACATGTTCGTGAAATAAAAATGGTGATTTGAATGACTCTACAAATGCACTTACATAGAAAATTGAAATTAATAAACCGAAGAAAAAAATAAATAATAAATTGTAAATGTTATAAATAATCCTGAGTATGAATTTGCTGATTATTTGTATTAATTTTATTTCTTTTAAAATGAAGCATATCAGGTGAAAACTTTTTATTGTTTAAAAGCTACTTTAGTATCCGATATAATCCATGCGAACAATATCTTCTAACACATTATTTGGCATGCTAAACTGCATTTTGAGTTGAGTTCCTAAATCCATATATCCGCCTCCATTTTCACCGAGTTCATAAAAAAACAACAAAACAACAACAAAAAAAAAAAAAAAAAAAAACAAGGGAAAATGCATCCTCCCCTGAATCTTGATACACCCCATATATTTTTATCGGGGTGGATACTTAACTTTTCCAACCCCTGAAAAAGAGACTCGACTCACAGTTCTTGTAACACCGCCGCTCTTAAGAGTTCACTTTCGTGAAAAGAAAAGTTTGTTGTAATTCTTTTTCCTTTTTTTCCAGACTCGAAAATTCAGAGGCGAGATAGCAAAGACAAATCGATAAGGCATAAGTGAAATCGCTCTATGTTGCAGGAGTTGCTCTTAAATCGCCTTACGTCTGTCTTGAAGGATAAGCTCTTATATTTCTTGAAACTGCATCCGACCTCGATAAATGTCCATTTCGATATTACGTGTGGGGAATCTGTAGCCTCGATATAAGATTCGAGCAATGTTTTGAAAAATATTAAAACTGCAATTAGTGAAAACAAATCTGCGGTATTTTGTCACGACTCCAAATCTACTTTTTTTTATAAGTATAATAGTTAATATGCTACGATATCCAATGCCATACTGTTTTCTGTCTTATTTTCTTTTGTCTTTATTTGAATTCTTTCTAATATTTAGTTGAATACTGTTTTGAATTTTTTCCGTGTATTTTTCCTTAAATAGACTTCAACTAGCATAATAGATTCAGCTAAGTTTTATAATACTGTGCCCAAAAAAAGTAAGACTAATATTTTAGTTTTCAAAAACTCTTTATTTATTCTTCCAAATTTATTTCAACGCCTTCAAAGTAATCCCTGCCGGACACAATGCACTTAAGACAACGTTTTTCCAAATTGTGATGCTCAATGGCTTTACAAATACACGTATATAAAAAATTAATATTTTCTAAGATTTATTCTGAAATAAAAAAAAAAAGTCATAATAAATTGTAAATATAATAACCCTGAGTATAAAATTTTTGACTATTTTTATTAATGATATTTCTACTAAAATGAACCATAACAAGTGAACAATCTTTTGTTTATTTAAAAGCTACTTTGAGATCAGATACAATCTATACAAACAATACCTTTTAACACGTTATTTGGCATGCTAAACTGCATTTTGAGTTCCCAAATACATATATCCGTCTCCTTTTTCACCGAGTTCATGAAAAAAAAAAAAAAAAAAACAAGGGAAAATGCATCATCCCTTGAATCTTGATACACCCTATATATTTTTTATCGGGGTAGATGCTTAACTTTTCCAACCCCGAAAAAAAAAGAAACTTGACTCATAGCTCAGTAACACCGCCTCTCTTAAGAGTTCACTTTCTTGAAAAGTAAAGTTTGTTGTAATTCTTTTTTTCGTTTCTTCCCCCACCCCACCCCCTTTTTTGCCAGACTCGAAAATTCAGAGGCGAGATAGCAAAGACGAATCGATAAGGTATAAGTGAAATAGCTCTCTCTTGCAGGAGTCGCTCTCAAATCGCCTTACGTCTGTCCTGAAGGATAAGCTCTTATATTTCTTGAAACTGCATCCGACCACGATAAATACCCATTTCGATATTACGTGTGGGGAATCTGTATCCGCGATATCAAGATTCGAGCAATGTTTTGAAAATATTAAAACCTCAATTCGTGAAAACAAATCTGGTGGTATTTTGTCACGACTCCAAATCTATTTTTTTTTTCAAGAAAAATAGTTAATATGCTATGTTATCCAATACCGTGTTGTTTTCTGATTTAGCTCTTTGTTTATAATCTTTCTAATAGTTCTATGTTCTTTTGATTTTTTATATGTGCTATTACTTAAATAGGCTTCAACTCGCATTATAGATTCAGCTACGTATTATATGGTACAATAAATTATTTATATAGTAAATATAAATTGTATTGTATATACTTTGTACTGAAATAAGTTAAATAGAAAATTATAGATTGATATAAAGTCTTTTAGTCGTATCCTTCTTCTTCATTGGCGCAACAGACCAATGTTGATTTATCAAAACTGCTTTAACAAAAAAAAAAATAAAAAAAAAAAATTAAAAAGTTTAAAGTGATTATTAATTAAAGTAGGTATTAATTGTATATAAAAACCAGTTTACAATAATTTCAAATTTTGTTTAGTTTTTAAGTACGTATAATTTGTGATTAAAAAAAAACGGTGGACTCCAAAAAATATCCATCATATTTAATTAATTTATAATTACTATATTATATAGAACGTTTCCTCTCCTGTAATTTAATCCACACATCAACAACAACAAAAAGGACACTAATCTGCTTCATTAAAAACATCACGAATCATTCTCAATCCATCTCTCAAAGAGAGTTTAATTAAATAATTTAAATATTAATCCCTCTTCCTCGTAATGGCAACTTCATTTGTGTCACGTGTCGAGGTATTTTTATTCTTCTAATTTCGAGTGCCTCACAGCTTTTTTTTGCACCTGGGAAATAAAAAAGCGCAACTTGAGCAACTCATCCGTCATCATATTAAATCATGATGGATGATGAGCGATGTGGACACAACGTATCGGTTGGCAGAGGGGATGAGGGGTGGTAAGAACTTTCTGGAAAAGTAAGTTTTACAGCGACGCACTTTCACAAAAAGTTATGTGTTAATAAGATAAAAGGCTTGCTGGAGCTGTTGATTACGAAGCGGAAGATTGCGTACTATGGACACTTTTTTTATGTAAATGGCTGACTCTGTTTATTTTGTACTAAAAGAATAGAAATTTTTTTGAGTAAATCATGCCACCTAAGAAAAGAAAATGTTTTTTTTTCATTATATGTGAAAGAAGAAAAAATTAAACAATTTGTATCTTTATTTTTAACTATTTTTAACAAATATTCATAAAAAAGTTATTTACTCGCTGAAAATAATCTAGTATAGGTATATAAATATTTGTTCCTTTTTAGAAAATTAAAAGTACACAGAAAAGGTGAATCAATAAGTAAAAAATTCATTGCAGATTACTTATTAGTTTCTTTTTAATCTTTTATATGCCATGTTTGCCTGATGACTGAGTGGCTAGCACTCTGGCTCTCAGTCTCACACGTTTTGGCTTAGAGTCCCAACGGTGGTGTAGCTGTTTGTAGTGGTTCGAATCCACTTTAAACCGTAGGTCAGATCTAATATGATCGTATAACGTTCTGGGTATAGCGTTACTCTCGTCTGTAACATATCTTCAAGCTACATGTACCCCGGATAGTGCCAAATGAGTAACCCTTGCTTATGGCAGAAATAGGTATCTGTATTGCCAGATTCTTTAGAACAACAACAACATATTAAATTATAAATACGTGCAAAACTAATTAAAATTGTGACGTGATATTTACAAAAAGAAAACTGTAGAACAAATCCATAGATCAAAGTTGAAAAAAATTTATGTATTGAAATAATAATATAATACAATAAATTAATTTGTATAAGTATCTATTTCAGTACAATTATCTGCTTTAAAAAAAGAAGATAGATAAATTAATAAAATTGAAAGTATATCAGTAGTATATAAATACCACTTTAATATAATCTCAAAATTTTCCAGTTCTTCATGTAGGTATAAATTATGTAAAACAAAAAAAAAAGATCATCTCCAAAATAGAAAATGCATCAAATCTAATTAAATTATATTTACTGCATTACATTCAACGTTTCCTTCGTAGTTAGTTAATCCACACATCAACAACAACAACAAAAAATGACACCAATCTGCATCATTAAAACATCACGAATCATTCACAATCCATCTTTCAAAAGATTTTAATTAAATAATTTCAAATATTAATTTCCCTTCTGAGTAATGGCAACTTCATTTGTGTCATATGTCCAGTATTTTTATTCTTCTAATTTCGAGTGCTTCACAGCTTGTTGCCACCTGGGAAATAAAAAGCGCAACTTGGGCAACTCATCCATCATCATATTAAATCATGATGGATGATGAGCGATGTGGACACAACGTATCGGTTGGCAGAGGGGTGACGGGGGAGGGAGGAGGTAAGAACTTTCTGAAAAGTAAGTTTTACAGCGACGCACTTTCACAAGAAGTTATGTGTTAATAAGATAAAAGGCTTGCTTTGAGCTGTTGATTACGAAGCGGAAGATTTTATGTATCCCCACTTTTTTTTATGTGACTGGTTCTGTTTATTTTGAACTAAAAGTATACAAATATTTTTTTTTTTTTTTTTTTTTTTTTTTTTTGTAAATCCTGCCACCTAAGAAAAAAAAAAAATTTTTTTTTTTTCTTTATATGGGAAAAATGAAACAAATTAAACAATTTGTATGTTTATTTTTACAAAAATTTTTTTATGAAAAAGAGGTTTTACGTGCTGACAATCAAGTAAAGCTACATAAAAATTGGTTTCTTTAGAAATTAAAAATAAACAGAAAATATGTATTAACACGTAAAAAATCACTGAAGATTAATTATTAATTCCTTTTAATCTTGATTATGTCATGTTTAAAGCGGACTGGATCTGATAATTTTGAACTAAATGTATACACATAACTATTTTTTTCTGAGTAAATCATGCCACCTAAGAAAAGAAAATGTTTTTTTTTTCTTTATATGGAAAATGAAACAAATTAAACAATTTGTATGTTTATTTTTAGCTATTTTTAACCGTTATTTATAAAAAAAACGTTATTTACTTGCTGAAAACAATGAAGTATAGGTTTATAAATATTTGTTCCTTTAGAAAATTAAAAATACACAGAAAAGGTGAATCAATAAGTAAGAAATTCATTTTCAGATTACTTATTAGTTATTTTTAATCTTGCATATTCCATGTTTGCTTGATGACCTAGTGACTAGAGCTCTGGTGCTCAGTTTCATGTGATTTGGGTTCGAGTCCCGGCGATGCCATGGTTTTTGTAGTGGTTCGGAATCCACTTTAAACCGTAGGCGCAGATCTAATCGGATCATATAGCGTTCTGTGGATGGTGTTATTCGCATCTGTAGGCTATCTTCAAGCTACATGTACCCCCCTGAATGGTGGTAAATGAGTAACTGCGGTGCAGCCCTTCTTCCTTATGGCATAAATATTAACTGTATCTGTATTGCCAGCTGCATTAGAACAACAACAACATATTAAATTATAAATAATTACAAAGTTAATTAAAATTGTGACTTGGTATTGACAAAAGAAAGAAGTAGAACAAATCCTAGATCAAGTTAACGAGAATTTATATATGGAAATAATAATATAATATGATAAATTAATTTGTAAAATTATCTATTGAAGTACAATTATCTGCTTTAACAAAAAAAAAAATATATATAAATTAAAAAAATTTAAAGGATATCAGTAGTATATAAATACCACTTCATTATGATCACAAAATTTTCCAGTTTTTTCATATAGGTATAAACTATGATTAAAAAAAGTGTCAGCTCCAAAAAAATCAATCAAATTTAATTAATTTATATTGACTGGATTACATTCGACATTTTCTCCGCTGTAATTTAATTCACACAACAACAACAAAAAATGACGCTAATTCTCTTCATTAAAACATCACGATTCATTTACAATCCATCTCTCAAAAAGTTTTTAATTAAATAATTTTAAATAATAATTCCCCTTCTGCGTAATGGCAACTTTATTTGTGTCAAGTGCGCAGGTGTTTTTATTTTTCTAATTTCGAGTACCTCACAGCTTGTTGCCACTTGGGAAATAAAAAAGCGCAACTTGAGCAACTCATCCGTCATCATATTAAATCATGATGGATGATGAGCGATGTGGACACAACTTATCGTTTGGCAGAGGGGGAGGGATGGTAAGAATTTTCTGGAAAAGTAAGTTTTACACAGACGCACTTTCCCAAAAAGTTATGTGTTAACAAGATAAAAAGCTTGCTGGAGCTTTGATTACGAAGCGGAAGATTTTGTACTATGGCTACTTTTTCATGTGAATGGCTCTGTTTATTTTGAACTGAAAAGTATACACATAACTTTTTTTTTCTGAGTAAATTATGTCACTTAAGAAAAGAAAATGTTTTTTTTTTAATTATAAAAGATGTTATTTACGTGTTGAAAATAATCAAGTACAGATACATAAATACTGGTGCCTTTAAAATTAAAAAAATAAAGGTGAATCAATAAGTAAAAATTCATTGAAGATTATTTATTAGGTATTTTTAATCTTGCATACGTCAATGCTTGCTTGATAACCCAGTGAATAGCGCTCTGGCGCTGGGTTTCATACGTTTTGGGTTCGAGTCCCAGCGGTGCCATGGTTGTTTGTAGTGGTTTGGAATCCACTTTAAACCTAAGGTCCAAGAATAATATGTTCTTATAGGGTTCTGGAGAGACAGTGTTACTCACGTCTGCAGCATATCTTCAAGCTACATGTATCCTATGGATAGTGCTAAATGAGTAACAACTCTCCAATTCTTGTTTATGGCATAAAGATTAACTGTCTCTGTATTGCCAGGTGCATTAGAACAATAACAACATATTGAATTATAAATATGTTCAAAACTAATTAAAATTGTGACTTGATATTTACAAAAGAAGGCTGTAGAACAAATCCATAGTTCAAGTTGAAAAGAAGTTACGTATTCAAATAATATATAATATGATAAACTGATTTGTAAAATTATCTGCTTTAATAAAAAAAAAAAAAAAATATATACATAAATTATTAAAAATTGAAAGTATATCAGTAGTATATAAAAACCAGTTTATTATAATCTCAAAATTTTTCACTTTTTAATGTAGGTATGATTAAAAAAATAAGATTACGTCCAAAAAAAAAACGATCAAATTTAATTAATTTATATTTTACTGAATAACATTCAACGTTTCCTCTGCTGTAATGCCATCCGCACATCAACAACAAAAAAATGACACCAATATGCTTCATTAAAACATCACCAATCATTTACGATCCATCTCTCAAAAGATTTTAATTAAATAATTTTTTTAAATATTAATTCACCTTCCCCTCGTAATGGCAACTTCATTTGTGTCACGTGTCCAGGTAAATTTATTTTTCTAATTTTGAGTGCCTCACAGCTTGTTGCCACCTGGAAAAAAAAAAGCGCAACTTTGAGCAACTCATCCGTCATCATATTAAATCATGATGGATGATGAGCGATGTGGACACAACGTATCGGTTGGCAGAGGGGTGAGGGGAGGGACGGTAAGAACTTTCTGAAAAGTAAGTTTTACAGCGACGCACTTTCACAAAAAGTTATGTGTTAATAAGATAAAAGGAATTTTTTGTTGGAGCTGTTGATTACGAAACGGAAGATTTTGTGTATGGCCACTTTTTTATGTGTCTGGCTCTGTTTATTTTGAACTAAAAGTATACACATAACTTTCTTTTATGAGTAAATTATGCCACCTAAGAAAATATTTTTTTTTTTTCTTTATATGGGAAAAAAAAACATTAAACAATTTGTATGCTTATTTTTAACTATTTTTAACACTTATTTATAAAAAAGATGATATTTACTTGCTGAAAATAATCTAAAAAGGTATATAAATATTTGTTCATTTAGAAATTAAAAATAAAGGTGTATCAATAATTAAAAATTCATTGAAGATTATTTTTAGTTACTTTTAATCTTGCATATATCATGTTTAAATGTATGTTGAATAAATTAAATCCTTTCATCAGAATAGCGAAGCTTTAGAATAAATAAAGCAATTAGGGATATTTGCTTTAGACCTTTTGTTGAGCAAAAAATAAAAAAATATCAAAATACAAATACAAAAACTTAAACCACAAAATGTTAAGAATTTTTATGGAATTTAATTTTAAAAAAAGGGTTATTTACGTGCTGAAAATCATCAAGTAAAGGTACATAAATATAGGTTCATTTAGAAAATTAAAAATGGACAAAAATGGTGAATCAATAAGTAAAAAATTATTTTTAATTTTTTTAGATTATTTTTAATTACTTTTCATACTGCATATATCATGTTTAAATGTATGCTAAAGAATAAATTAAAATATTTCATCAGAATTGCGAAGCATTAGCGTAAAATAATTAATAATAAAGCAAATAAATATAAATATTATTTTAGAAAATAATAATTTTATAAATAATAATTTTATAAAATTTGTTAAATAAAATATTTTTTTTGTATCAAGTATCAATTATTTGATATTTCAAATATTGATATTAATCACTTAATTAATTAATCAATTAATTATTTGATTGGAATATAAAAACACATATACAAAGACCTTAAGCCCAAATGTTTAATAATTTTTATTGAATTTATTTTAAAAAAATTATAATTATTTAAAATCTTTTCAATTAATACGAATATGAATTTGTGAAATAAAAATAGGTTTTTTGGTAAGATAAAAAATTATTTCAATTTAAAATGAAAATTGTGACTTATTTGTTTTCATAAAATGTGATCATAAATTAATTTTTGATTTTAAATATCTTAAATACAAATAAAAAATGGTTTTTGACAAGTTATAGTTTTTTATAATTAATCAATATAATGCATATATTCGCTTGTCGGTAATTTTCTGAAAATAGTTAGAGTGATTAGATTTTTTTTTTTATTTGCTATCAATATACAAAAAGAATGGTTTAAAACACTTATTGCTCATTATAAAATTAATAAATGAATTAATTCATTAAGAAATGTAAATGTACAAATTAAAATTTTAATGT
Source organism: Caerostris extrusa (assembly GCA_021605095.1). Taxonomy (NCBI): domain Eukaryota; kingdom Metazoa; phylum Arthropoda; class Arachnida; order Araneae; family Araneidae; genus Caerostris; species Caerostris extrusa. The sequence goes on from BPLR01003912.1 coordinate 279,238, forward strand.
ACTCCAAAATTTGTCGTTTCTACTTATCTACTTCAGAAATCTGAAATGTTTTATTAAATAATCTTTTTAGTACTACATAATATATTGTAACAAGATTCAGTAGATGATATAATGTATTGTAACGCTCTGAACATAACTATTTTCATTTTCTATAAAAGCTTTTTTTATTACGTTTTACTGAATTTATTTAACGAAACTTTTCACTTATGTCCCTGAAAAATTTTATATTATTAAATAATACTTTTAATATTATTTAATAGATTGTAATAAGATTCAGTTGATGATAATAATGTATCGTAAAGCTAAAAAAAAAAATCAGAAACCCTTTTTATTCTCTATATAAGCTTAAATGAAGTGCTAGCCATTCTTGTCAAAGAGCTCTATTTTTTCTCATTTGCAGTAATAACTCCGTAATATTGTTTCTAAAAGTACTACTTTCACGATGGGATAAATCTTTATTATTACTCTGTAGTACAAGTGCTTTAGACGTAGTAAATCCTTTGATTGACCTGATACAGGTTGTCATTTACTGTGAAGGGGATAACATTTAGAAGTCTTTCTTTTGATGACTGTGTCAAACTTTTGGCACTTCAAATCCCTTTCATTAATAATAAAATATTGAACACCATTCAGGATATATTTCTCATGTTCCTGTTCTATATATTTTATGAAAGATATCTAAAGCGTTTAATAGTTGTATTTTGTCTTGGAAATATGTTCAGTAATTGAAACTGATATTTTGTTAATTCAATTAATTAGTTGATAAAATTATAATTGAAAAAACGTGGAAGTAAATCTCGAACATATACATCCTTCTTTACGTTTGTATTATAATACAACAAAACACTTTATATGCTATATATAATGATTAATATAAGTATTGTATCTTATTATTTCATCAACTTCTATTGAAATGTTTTTGCAGCACTAATAGTCTCGCATTCTAATTACGTATACCACAAATAATCCATTAACTGATGAAAGAAAAATGACATTACACACACACGCATATATATATATATATATATATATATATATATGCACTTATACATATACATCTGCACATTATTTCCTACTAGATTCTCGTTAATTTGGTTATGTCGCTCTGCGATCATTTTCTGCACACTTTTAGGCTTATTAGACATCGACCTACAATTTAACGTGAATTCCTTACCACTCATAATATCCATTCCATCACCAGGATAAGAACTTGAAGCCGGTGATACCAATGAGCAGAACACTAGCCATTTGGCTATCATTTCGCAAGGCACTCGTTAAAGTGAAAATTAGATCTTTGCTGTAACGACAGCAACGTTTCCGTAAATTAAAAAATAAAAATAATGCTGTTTATTTATTTTTCGATATCTACAACAAATTCGTAGAATCAATCATCACTCCATTAAAAACTATAATACAAAGAATCAAACGGTTTAAAATATTATTACAAGTAAGGAAATGAATTTGCAAAGCATATTATAAAAATATGCGTACTTATTAGTGAAATCTGAAGATTGGTGACACTTTGAATTACATATCAATTGAATTTTATGGTTAGATATGCAGTCCCATTTTTGATACCCTGCTGAGTACCAAAGGATTGTTTTATTGATGTTTGAAGTAAAGATATTTGTACAACAGAGTCAATTTCTTTCTTTAAAATCGCTCGTTTCAAATTCTGAATTCATATAAGGCTGGAAGACCCTGGAGAAACTAAACTAAAATTGGAGAGAAAGGATTTTGGTTTGTCGTTCTACGGTCATTTTGTGCACATTTTAAGCTATTTAGACCGCACCTACAGTTTAACGGGGATTCCGAATCACCAAACAGCACCTAAGCCACCGCCAGGATTCCTGTGGTACCAACTGACACAGAGGGAAAAAGGGTAAAAAGCAGGGAAATGAGAGAAAAGGTTCGAAATTTTCTCTCATTTCCTTACCCTACTCACCCAGTTCGAATATAAAAGAAGTTAATGTGCAAATTACCTAGGTAATATGCAGAGAATTTTAATTCCGCACGTTAACAGAGTAAATGAGTTAATTTGCATATTAGCTAGATAATGCACATTAACGGCTTTCGAGCTTTAGCGGTAACACATATACACACGCGCGCACACACACACATGTATGTATGTATACAATTATATGGCTCTACAGGAATTTTAAGAATATATTATTTATTTAAATATATACAGTTAATGCATTGTTATGTATGTATTTATTTATATGCAATTATTATTTAGGACTCTCAGGACTTTTGAGTCCCCCCCCTATTTCGAGGCACTTTTGCCGAAACCTCTTGGACATTTGACATTTTTAACTTGACTGAATAGCGAAAGGATTTCTCTCGGAATAGCTTCCTGGAATCAGTCAATTCTTTTCAAGAGTTTGCACTTTTTGACAACACCTCGTTTGTTACTTTTGTCCCGGACAGCAAGACTTATGCTCCTGACGCTGGAAAAACCCGACGCCGTATGGTTCGGAAGCCTGCCAAACATGATTCACTCTACAACAATCGACATTTACTTCAGCCATTACGTGTAGCACTTTGATATTTAGCTCTCAATCCTCTTACACTACTCTTCATTTTAGTTCTATTGATTTAGCTGTCTTTATAACTGAATGCGTTGCTTTTATTGTACTTTTCTTATTATGTCGTAAATAAAATATCGCTTCACTTTTTTTTTTTTTCTTTAAATTCTACGAATTTCGTTTCATGCATATTATATGAAGTGTTATCTCAATATGTTTTTGAAAGAATATAAGTCACCATCTTATTATTAAATTCTTAATTTATTTATAAAGATTTTTGTCCTTTATGCTAACCTGCTTAGAGGTTTTGAAATTTCTTACATATATTTGTTTATTTTTCATGATATAATTGTAAAACTAAACTATACCTTTTGAGAATTCGAATTTTGAGTTTCATGAAAATAAAGTTTTTACTGCATAAAATTAGTTTGGTTTGTCATTCTGCGATCATTTGTGTTCAAACTGTAGGCTAGTTAGATAAGGACTTACAATTTAACGTCGATTAGGAATCATTAACAAACATCCATGCAAATGCCAGGATTTGAACCTGAAGCACCAATGGCCATACGCTGGTCAACTCGCTATCTGTTAAAAAAAAAGTGCATAAAAAGTGCATACAAACTAATTGTCATAAAATGCATGATTATCTATCCAATTGACTCCTCACGTGAAAAGGGCATTGGGTTCAAATCCAGTAGCAGCGTTCTTTATAGTCACTGCTTTCAGAAATGTGGAAGCATGGTGAAGATTGTAAAGATGTTTATATCGATTTTTCCTCCACAATCAATTGTTTTGTATGAATATGTATTTTTTACAGGATATTTACTCTTAAATGTCCTTTCGTAAGGCGATGTATTCTCTCCTCAGGTTGGCAGGTTTGTGACATATGTAAGTGAAACACACCAAATTCACCGATGTACCACAACCAAAAACTATTATATATATATATATATATATAAATATATATATGTGGATCTGGCTTCAGATTCCTTCGAATCCTGGCTGTGTCATGAATGTTTGTTAGTCCCCATTAAATTGTAGGTCCCGCCCTAGTTAGCACAAAATGTGCAGAAAATTACTGTAGAACGACAAACCAAGCCAACTCTTATTCTACTTTTTGGTGCAACAGCACCATGTTGGGCCAAGACCGTTTACCTACTGGCAAATTTGAAGACAGGATATGTTATCTTTTTACGGGGTAAGGGTATCCGTAATACATCCAACGCTTTAGAGTCATATTAGATTAGACAAGCACAAACGGTTTAAAGTGAATACCGAAACCACTATAAGCATGCATGGCACAGCCGGGAATGGACCGGAAACCTATGGCAGAAAGTTTTATATATATATATATATATTATTATTATTATTATTATTATTATTATTATTTTAAATGTAATTGTTCAGAAACTGTGTAAAATATAATATTTTGATTTAAGTTATTGAGTAATTTATTTTTTCGTTTAAAAAAACTCATTAAAAATTCTACTTGGAAAGTTTTGTAATCGTTTCAAATTATATATATCAAAAATAAAATGATGATGAAATGAAAACGGAATGTCTCTTGTACTTGACGTTTTAATAAAAATTCTACTTGTTTATTATTAATAGCTAGAATCTAAATGGATGAAGTAATTAGTCTTCAAAAAACTCAACAAAACGTTCCTTATAAACTGATAATATGCTGAAAAATTGAGTTTACCCCAACATTAGTGCATATTTTGATTTAATTGCTTTTATGGATAAAAGTTGTAAAAGCTCATTAGAGAAAAGACCACAGTAATACAGTAATAAGACCTATTTTTTTTATAAATTTTTCTTTAATTTCAAATAAAGTTAATATAAAAAATAAATATAATAAATAAATTTCTATAAAAAATATATTAAAAATAAACATAATTAATAATTTTCTTTAAATGCAAATTTTTTGCCACGTTCTTGCATAGACATTTCTGAATTTACTAAATAAATGTTAATTTTAATATATTTTGGTGATAGCAATAAAAATATAAGATTCATCTTTTATATCCTTCAGTTAAATTTGTTTTATTTAATCTTCGACATGTTTTATGGCAGTGTTGCCAGTTTGAAATGAAAGTTCAAGAAATTAATATAAAATGATGCAAATTTGCTAACATTTTCTTTCCATTTTTTTTGTTTGTTTTACGAATGTACTATTATGCGGCTTAATTTAAATGAATAATTCTGATAAATACAACTTAAGTATCTCATTTTCTCATTTATAGCAGCTAAAAATGGTTTTTGGTTTCTGTTAATATCCACAAAATTCCAGGAAAGGACTATTAATTTCACCTGACCAATACATAAATAATAGCTTGATTTATAAAGCATGCATACTTATGATCCATAAAACAACAATCTGATACACCAAACAGTTCGATTTCACAACCTCAGCGCGGACACACGTACAAAAAGAAACTTATTAGCGAATCACTAATTCAAAATAGATGTTTAAGACTCCCTGGAGTTAGTAGCAAGGTGCAGCACGCACAGCTACTAAAACTCTAACTACTACCTTGAGGTAACTAAAAACTCATTTCGCGGGAAAGTCTATTCATTAAAGTTTCAGGAAGAATTCAGCGATCAGTTTCTCCAGGTATTCGATGATAGGCCTGGCCCATAAAACTGCTTATTGAAGGCGAGTATTCAATTACGTTATGGGGTTTATTGACCAAACGGAAGGACCCCAAGAAGAAAATGGAATTTCTTTTCCTTCCTTTTCCTTATATTTTATTTTTATTTAGCTTTTTACGGTTGCAGGTCGGGGAAAAACAATTTATTTGTAATCAAAATTTCAGATCTTTCCCAACTCTTGGTGGAGCATCAATCAGGGAAACAGATATTTTTCGTCAATTACGGTGCCACGAATAAAAATGCGGAACTGAAGTTTCTAGATTTGTGTTATGGATAAGAAAACTTTATTTCGAAGAAAAATAACTTATTTGATGCAATTCAAAGTAAAATAGAAAATTGAATCTGCTGTATATTAATTTCGAAAACTCGGAAAACGCATTTTTGGGTTTTTTTTTTGAGTAAAAAAATAAGATTTTCTTGGAAATGCCTTCAAGGAAATTTTTTTCTGTTTTCTTTTCTTTTTAGAGGAATATTGTTGATCGTAACGGAACAGTACGCTGGTTGAAAATAAATGTAAATTTAAAAATAATCAAATGATACGATTAGTTACATAATTATTTAAATATAAAATTAGCTTTTAATATTTTCATATTTATTTTGGTTTCCGGGATTATATTTAAAAGTAAAAGTCGATTGATGTGCATCAGTATAACATCATGATCTTGTGTTTTATTCAATTCCTTCTATTAGCACACACTCTACCTATATATATCTTGAACTTGTAGTGGATGACACTTGATGTTAATACAATTTTTCAATTGTAATTTAGTAATTAAATTTAATTAATTAATTTTATTTCTTTTTTAAATTTAAGTTGCATATATCTATCAATAGATGGCGCCAGATACACTTAAAAAAATTAATGAAAATTTTGGGGACCATAGGGGGTGAAGGACTTTCTACAAAATAGTGAAAAAAAGTAGGAATTGATTTTAATTTTTTTTTTTTTTTTTTATATTACTTGTTTTTAGTTTTGGTTGCAGTGAATTTAATTAAGCATGAATACAATCTTCTTTTAATAAACTTTGCTGATTGTTGCTGGATTTCAGCTTTCTTATTGTTGCTGAATTTCTTGCATATTAAAGCTAACAAATTTCAATCTATTGGGTTTTTTTAATAAATTTCAAACTAATTTTTCAAAAATGAAATAATTTGAAACCAAGTAGAATTTTCAATGATATTTTCTTATATGGAAACAGAAATCCGATTTCAATTAATAACTAGATTAAATCAAGTAATTATAATTACGCAGTTTACGAAAAAATTATATTTATAACTTATATATACACTGAAGTGACAAAAGTCATGGGATAGCAATATGCAAATTTTCAGATGGCAGTAGCATCGCGTAGAACAGGTATAAATGCGCAGTGCTTTCATTTCTGTTCAAGTTATTCATGTGAAGAGGTTTTGACGTGATGATAACCGCACGACGGGAATTAACAGACTTTGAACCGCGAATGTTAGTTGGAGCTAGACGCATGGGTCATGCCATTTCGGAAATCGTTAGGGAATTCAACATTCCCAGATCCACTGTGTCAAGAGTGTGCCGAGAGTGTGAAATTTCAGGCATAACATCCCACCATGGACAGCGCAGTGGTCGACCGCCTGCACTTAACGACCGAGACCGGCGACGTCTGCAAAGAGTCGTAAATTCTAACAGACAAGCAACACTGCGTCAAATAACCGCAGAAATCAATGTGGGACGTACAAGGGACTTGTCTGTTAGAACTGTGTGGAGAAATTTGGTTTTCTTGGGCTATTCCAGCAGAAGACCGACTCGAGTGCCTTTACTGACAGAACGACATCGCTTGCAGCGACTCTCGTGGGCACGTGAGCATATCGGTTGGTCCCTAGATGAATGGAAAACCGTGGCCTGGTCCGATGAGTCATGATTTCAGTTGGTAAGAGCTGATAGTAGGGTTCGAGTGTGGCGCAGACCCCACGAAGCCATGGACTCAAACTGTCAGCAAGGCACTGTTCAAGCTGGTGGTGGCTCCATAATGGTGTGGGCTGTTTTTTTCATGTCATGGACTTGGTCCTCTGGTGCGACTGGACCGAACATTGACTGGAAATGCTTATGTTCAGCTACTTGGAGATCACTTGCAGCCATTCATGGACTTCATGTACCCAAACAACGATGGGATTTTTATGGATGACAATGCGTCATGTCACCGGGCCACAACTGTTCGCGATTGATTTGAAGAACATTCTGGACAATTCCAACGAATGATCTGGCCACCTAGATCGTCCGACATGAATCCCATCGAGCATTTATGGCACATCATCGAGAGGTCTGTTCGTGCCCTAAATCCTGCACCATCAACGCTTTCACAATTATGGACGTCTATCGAGACAGCATGGCTCAATATTCCTGCAGAAGACTTCCAACGACTTGTTGAGTTCATGCCACGTCGAGTTGCTGCACTTCGCCGGGCGAAAGGAGGGTCGACAGAGATATTAAGGGTATATCTATATATATATATAAATTATGGGTTATATATGGAGCCTGATGGCCGAGTGGTTAGTACTCTGGCGCTCGGTGTCACAGGTTTAGGTTGTAGTGGCTCGGAATCCACATTAAACCGTCAATCCCAGTCTAATATGGATGTAGAGCGTTGACCATAGGGGGTGAAAATCCTACCTCCTAAATAGAAAAACACCTCTCGTCTTGAAATCTGCCAGTAGTCAGATGGCCTTGGCCCACCATGGGGATGTTGCACCACTGATAATGGTGATGAAATAGTTGGACAAGTTGACGTTAAATAAGGACGAAATAATGGACTATGTTGACTACGTATTATATATAAAAACAGTTAAAACGTGTTATATATATATATATATATTCATCGGAGAGTTGACCTAAACATTTGACGGGCAGATCCTTAAATAGAATGGTAGCAGTATTAATAATCATATAAATAAATATTTGGCTGACTTCAAAATTTCTTTTTCTTTTTTTTTCATTCGGAAAGGCTAACAGAGAACTTCGTTATCAATATCATTCATAACATTCATACATCTCATACATTTAACTCTAATAAAACTTCTTTATACGGCTGATTATGTTGCACACAATATGAAACTTGTACTAATTCTGAACAACATTTGATTTATCACATTAGAAACAGTTTATTTAAATTAAACTTTTCACTAAATAATCTCGAAAGAGTTTATAAGTTGGGATAATGACTTTGGATACAATGTTTAACCACAGAAATTAAAATTATTCCACCAACATGGGATGACATTCATTTACAACATAATCCTCAAACGCGCCAAGGATAATCCATTCTCCAAGGCGAGACCAACCAGAGGCAATCGCCTAATTCTATTGAATTAGCGCCGTTCGGGCAATTAGTGGATTCACGTTCAACTTTGTATTTAGATCGCTGAATCTGTGGCACGGTCCAGTGGACTTTTGCTGGGAGCTTGTAAAATGCTGGAGGATTTCAATTAAAAAGGACTCATCTATGGGTGACTGATTTCAGTTATTGAAAGGATGTTGCCATGGCGTTTTGCAGGTAACTGTTCTGGATGTATTAAATTTACTTCGTATTTGAGTGCCTTACTAATGGCAACTATTTCCTAGCATTTAATAATTATGGTAATGAATTTAAGGTAGTTATCTAAAATCTTTAATTTTATTTTATTCTGTATGAAATACTAAAAAAAAAAAAAAAAAATTGTCTCGATGAATTTTTTTTAATAATGCAACCAATCTTCAATAAATTAATCTTCAATTAATTAATGTTTAAATCAGTTGTATGGACATTTTTTTCTTATTACACTTTATAGACAGCAACATCTAGACCAAGTCCACGAACACGTGTGGTCTCATGGAAGGAGTAAAAGGGCGACAGTTTCTGTTTGTGATGGTATGGTAGGTAGAAATCTATCTTGGCTCCGTAACGCTCAAGAAGGACAGCGCTCTCTTGGAGGACTTTTAATGAGAATTTCTCCACATTTGCGTATCTAGAAGTATTATTATGCATATCAAGAGGTTGCGTATCAGAAGCGTAGGAGAAAACCCCTGTTGTGACTAATCCGTAGTGTCCAACAGTGGGGGACGGACAACCCCATTAGTAGTCTACTCATGGATGGATGGAAAGGGGCAGCTTCCGTTGTGATATAGCACCCGTAGGTAGAAGTCTGATTTGGCTCCGTGTCAGGGAAGAAGGAGAGCAATGCATTCCGGGAGAACTTTTAGAGTTAACAACCCCGCATTTGTGTATGCGTGTGAGAAAACCCTGAAAACTACCACCAGTTAGTCCGACTTCCGAGGCAAGATGCTGAAAATCCCAAAGGCCATCGAATCTCCTCGTTTTTTGAAACAGTGTCTACAACAAACCCGGTAGCAGATTGAACCTCGTCAACATCTCAACAGCGTTTTGCCACTGAGCCACGAGTGGGGCTGCAGTTGTATATAATATTTGTCTATCAAGAGAAAAACTATCTTTGAAGTCAAACTTGTTACATACTTTAAATAAAAAATATATTATACATTTTTTTTATTAAAATTATTATTATTATAAAACCTATACGATTTTATAGAAATATGTATCAATAAATACACGATGCTTCTTATTGTTGGAAATATTATTTGAAAAATAATTGTGAATATTAATTTTCTGTCTGTGACCAATAAATTATTTATGATTAAATGTTTTTATTTTTTTATATTTTTTGTATAAATATGACAGTAAGACACGACGCTCTAAAATTAAACCACTAAAGGATTCCAATATAGTGGACAGCAGACAATGTTAGGTAAAAAAAGTACAAAAAAAATTTTCTTGTAAATTTTTAATTTTTACAATTACTTAATTTTCTTACAAAAATATTTTTTTACTTTGTTTTAAAATTAATGCGGTATATATATTATTGATCAATGTGAAAATTTTCAATAAAATGCTATTCTAAATTTTTAATTTTTTTTTTTAATTAATCATTTGTTGTAAAAATTAACCGAGGTATAAAATTTATGAACAAAGAAAAAATATTTTTAAAGATTTATATTGTTATTTATTCTTTTTTTTTTTTTGACATCTTTTTGTATTTTTTATCATCATTCATTTATGAAATTTACCCCAGTGGAAATTAATATATTTTTTAATAATAATAAATGTGAATAATTAAATTAAAATGTGAAGATTTTTTTAATGAATATGTTTAAGGGAATCTAATTTAAATAAGTTTAATATTAAGAAAATTTATAATAAAATAAAATATTTCTAATAATTGATTTTTCATCATAATCCATGGCGCCACAGCCCAGTGTGGGACCAAGGGCTCCACCTACTGGTAGATTTCGAGGGGAGAGATGTTTTTCTTCTTACGGGGGTAGGATTGTCAGCTCTACGCACAACAGTCATATAAGACAGAGACCTACGACTTAAAGGTGGATTCCGAACACTACAAACATCCATGGCACCTCCGGATTCGAACGCGAAACCTGTGGTACCGAGCGACAGGGCGCTGGCCACTCGGCCATTCAGGCCCATAACTGATTTTTATTCATAGTAATTCATATTCACTTATTCTTATGAATAATAATTTATAATAATTCATTTTTATTCATGGTATTTCATATTCACTTATTCTTATGAATAATAATTTATAATAATTCATTTTTATTCATAGTAATTCATATTCATATTCTAATTGTAATAATTTATTTTTGACTTTTATTCATAACATTATCATACTAATTGAATAATTTATTTTTATTTATTATTATTTTTTTTAATATGTTTTAAATTTATAATATCTAATGTTATCTTTTTTTAAAAAATTATTACTTAAAAAAAATGAATACTAAAAAAGAATGTTGTTAAAAATAATTTCTCAGCATCTATATATGTCTCGAACCCATGGCAGATTTTTAACCAATACAAACTATTATTGTGTTTCGACATTTTTTTATAAAAACGTCATCTTTACTAAATCAATATCTTGTAACAAAATTACAGCCGAACAAAAAACCCAAAAAGACAAAAAAAAAAAAAAAATCTTTACAAAATAATTAGATGACAGAAAATGACAACTATTAACACCTTATTGGCGAATCGAACTGATCGACTAAAGACGAAAATATTGATTTCTGACTGTTTCCCAATTCAGCGGCAGATTTATTGTGGACCCATTCCCCATTTGGTTCAAACTTCCAGTAAAGGCGGTAACTCGGTCAGCTTGCCTGTATTTCGGAAGTGGACAATAAAACGGTATGTTTTGGAGTTTAAGGCGCACAAGTGCCTCATCAAATCCACCGCTTTTGCCTCGGAGCAACAAAAAAAACCAACATCGATTTGGTCCAGTTTTTGTTCAATTGTAGCATTCCGTGTTGCAGGAAGATTTAATATCTGCTTTTGTGTACAATGTCGCTGTTGTTGTAGTTGCAGATAAAATATTTGCTTGATATTGTGTGGTATTACTTTTGGTATGTCTCAGTGATATCTCATAAATTTCTCCAGAAAACAAGGTGTTCTGTAATAATCAATGAGAATTGTTTACCACAATTGAATTGAATTATGTATCTGATACTAAATCTTAGGACGGAGGTTCAATCCGTCGGGGACTTTTTGTTGTTAGATACTGTATCAAAAAACGAGGAGACTCGATGACGTTTTTTGATATTCACTATCTTGGCTTGTTAGTCGGGACTACCTGTGGAGAATTTCTAGGTTTTCCCCATACGATCCACAAATTGGGGTGTTTACCGTTAAAAGTCCCTCCGGAAGACACTGTCCTCCTTTTTCAGCGTCATGGAACTAAATCAGACTTCTGTCCACGGAAGGTGCTCCATCACAACTGAAGCTACCACCATCATTTCCCTCCTTTAATGCGACCACAAGGATTCTGGGATTTTGTTGCCTTCATATTTACGGATTCTTTATAAAAGTGGAAACGCACATGTACAATTGCTTTTATTACAATTTAAACAAATTCAAAGGATATAAGATTTTTAATTATATCAAATAGATTCAGAGTTCATTTTGATCATTACGCTGACGGCTTTGTTGTAGAAACTATTTCAAAAAAGAAAGCAAGGAGCCTCGGTGGCGTTTTGGATTGTTCAGTATCTTTGCCTCGCTATTCAGAGAAATTCTTGGTGGGAGTTTTCTGTGTTTTCTTCCATAAGATATGCAAATGCGGTTCCCTAAAAGTCTTCCTGGAAGGCACTGCCCTCCTTCACTTATAACACTGGAAATAAAGTCAAGAGTTTTACCTACGGTTGCTCCATCACAACAGCTACAACCCTTCTTCCTTCCTTTCGTGAGTGATTTGACATCAATGGCAACAACACCACCTTATAAATCGAGTTCAAAATTAATTCCTTTGACCCATGTTTGCTGTTTCCTGGCGTATCAGTTTTAAATTGAAAAGTAAGTATCAAAACAAGTGTAATAGCCAGGGAAGCATCTTTTTGTCGGAGCTCATTTGATGCGTGTCCAAAAATTCTGACACCAACCCGAACGGTAATTCTGCTTCAAAGGCTGGTGAACGGAAGCACATGTCTACAATTTTCTTCCAAATTGTAGCAAATCGATTTATTGCGCAAATCTTTTGCTTCCTTTGTGTACTGGATATAATTCAAAAATATGTTCATTGGATCCATTATAAAAAATAACGTTAAATTGTTTAATGAAGGAAGGTAACAATAATTTAAATATTTAAGGAAGATAACAACAATTAAAGGATTAAATAACAAAACAATTAAAAGGATTAAATAACAAAACAATTAAAGGATTAAATAACAAAAACAATTAAAGGATTAAGTAAAATAACAACAATTTAATTATTTTTGTTTTAAATTACATGAAAATACAAAGATTGACATTGATGACAGATTAAGTTATAAAAGCGAAAAAAAACATCAAAGTAATGTATGCCACTTAAAATGCAAGAAGTCATCTTTCAATCGAACCAGTATCATATAATAATATTGTTATTGTTTGAAAACTTGTTGAGTTGACAAGGCACCTTGCATTATCAGTTTTACGGATATTTTTTAAGCATAAAAAAAGTATAGGTATTATTCTTATGGGTTAATTTTTTTTTAAATTTATTTCACGATCTGATGGTTTATTTATTTTTTTTAATTTCTTTCACATTTTTTTCCCCCTAGGTTTTTTTATTCATAGCATTTTATTCAAATTTCTTTCACGCGCTTATAATTATATAATTAAATTACATAAAATTGTTCTAAAAGGTCATCTGGTGAAAGCAAGGAAATTTTTTCAAAACGAAAATACGATTTTTCAAAAAAAGAAAACGTCCGGAATTCTTCAATTTTGAATTTTTTAAGATTGCTGTTAGTCGTTTCATCTAATATATAAAATTCTCTGTTTATTGCCAAACTCCTCCGAAACGGCATGACCGATTCTTATGAAAATTTTGTGCATATTTCAGTGGGTCTGAAATCGGTCATCTATTTTTTTAAACCTAAGTGATAAGTGTGGACCACCCCTAAATATTTTAAAATTTCTTTCGCAAAACAAAGTAGACGGCCAATGTAGTGTTTTTTGTTTTTTTTTATTTTTTAGTCATGACATTATAGCACATGTATTTAAACAAAAATTAAAGTCTTTAATCGGCTTCATTTTTTTGACTTTATTTTAATTAAGTGATCTAATATAAATCAACACGTGTTGTGAACTGCGCCAACAACGGCCGTTGTTTTTACCTGTATATATTATACGCAAACATTTTTGTGGGAATAGTTTTAATTTAAAAGAGAAATATTTACGTGTTAAATAAATATACGTGTTTTATCATTGTTAGGAGGAGCAATACGT